>ML799127.1:556242-571036 GCA_009831015.1 Picea engelmannii | reverse complement strand
TGCCAATCACATAATTCACACCATCCCTCACTAATTACAAATCCATGGAAATGTTGGGTATGTGTTATATTATTTGCACGTCTAGCTATAGTGTTTGCTACGTTGCGTCGAGCGTGCAGTGAGGTTTGAGGGGCTAGGGCCCCCCCTTTGGGTGTTGCAGGAGTTCGTGGGAAGTGCCCCCGATAAAAAAAAATTCTCAGAAAACGTGTCACATTTTTTCGTCATTTTTCATGTTGCCTTGATTTTTGTGTCCATTATTGGGCGGTTTTTCGACACATGGTTTTTTCCTATGGTTTTCTATTTCTGGTTAAGGAATTAGGGTTGTTGACTAATCCGGGTCATTGGGTTAGGGTTTTGGATGTCGTTGGCTCCTATATGTATATTTTATTGTAAACAATGTATTAGAATGAATGAATATAGAATATGTTGGTTTTCCCAGTTTGGGTGTAGATGAAAAATTGCAGGAGTTGGATATTGGAGCTAGATCTTGGAGCTACGTCACCTTGGATAATGATAGGATAAACATCACCAAAAGGTAAGATCACCTATGGAACTATGACCTTTGGAACTACGCCCTTTAGAACTATGACCTATGGAACTGTGACCTCTGGAACTACGCCCTATGGAACTATGACCTTTGGAACTATGACATGTGGAACTGTGACCTCTGGAACTACACCCTATGGAACTATGACCTCTGGAACTATGCCCTATGGAACTATGACCTCTGGAACTGTGACCTCTATAACTATGACCTTTGGAACTATGACCTGTGGAACTGTGACCCGTGGAACTATTACCTATGGAACTACGCCCTCTGGAACTATGACCTCTAGAACTATGACCTTTGGAATTACTCCCTCTAGAACTATGACCTCTGCAACTATGACATATGGAACTATGACCTCTGGAACTACGCCTTCTAGAACTATTACCTCTAGAATTATGACCTTTGGAACTATGACCTATGGAATTATGACCTATGGAACTGTGACCTGTGGAACTATGACCTATGGAACTACACCCCCTGGAACTATGACCTGTCGAACTACGCCCTCTGTAACTATGACCTCTGGAACTATGACCTCTAGAACTACACCCTCTAGAGCTATGACCTCTAGAACTACACCCTCTAGAACTACGCCCTCTGGAACTATGACCTCTATAACTATGACCTCTAGAACTATGCCCTCTGGAACTATGAACTTTGGAACTATGAGTTGTGGAACTGTGACCTGTGGAACTATGACCTCTGGAACTACACCCTCTAGAACTATGATCTCTTGAACTACGCCCTCTGGAACTATGACTTATGGAACTTTGACTTGTGGAACTACGCCCTCCAAAAATATGAACTCTCTAACTATGACCTCTGGAACTACGCTCTCTAGAACTATGACCTTTGGAACTATGACCTTTGGAACTATGATATGTGGAACTGTGACCTGTGGAACTAGGACCTATGGAACTACGCCCTCTGGAACTATGACCAGTAGAACCATGACCTCTAGAACTATGACCTCTAGAACTACGCCCTCTAGAACTATGACCTCTGGAACTACGCCCTCTAGAACTATGACCTCTGGAACTATGACCTCTAGAACTACACCCTCAGGAACTATGACCTTTGGAACTACGCCCTCAGGAACTATGACCTTTACAACTATTCCCCATATGAACTATGGAAGGTAATAGTTACATAGGTCATAGTTCTAGAGGTCATAGTTCCAGAGGGCGTAGTTCCAGAGGTCATAGTTCTAGAGGTTGTAGTTCCACAGGTCATAGTTCCATAGGTCATAGTTCCAAAGGGCGTAGTTGTAGAGGTCATAGTTCCAGAGAGCGTAGTTCCAGAGGTCATAGTTCCAAAGGTCATAGTTCCACAGGTCACAATTCCACAGATCATAGTTCTAGAGGGCATAGTTCCACATGTCATAGTTCCAAAGGTCATAGTTCCAGAGGTCATAGTTCTAGAGGTCATAATTCTAGAGGGCGTAGCTCCAGATGTCATAGTTCCAGAGGTTATAGTTCCATAGGGCCTAGTTCTAGAGGGCGTAGCTCCAGAGGTCATAGTTCCAGAGAGTGTAGTTCCACAGGTCACAATTCCATAGGTCATAGTTCCAGAGGGCCTACTTCTAGAGGGTGTAGTTCCACAGGTCATAGTTCTAGAGGGTGTAGTTCCACAGGTCATAGTTCCAAAGGGTGTAGTTCCAAAGGACCTATGGAACTATGCCCTCTGGAACTATGACCTGTGGAACTACGTCCTCTAGAAATATGACCTCTGGAACTATGACCTGTGGAACTACGCCCTTTGGAACTACTCCCTCTGGAACTACTCCCTCTGGAACTATGACCTCTGGAACTATGACCTCTGGAACTGTGACCTGTGGAATTGTGACCTGTGGAACTGTGATTTGTGGAACTACACCCTCTAGAAATATGACCTTTGGAACTATGAACTTTGGAACTCTGACCTGTGGAACTGTGACCCATGGAACTATTACCTATGGAACTATGGCCTCTGGAACTATGACCTCTAGAACTATGACCTGTGGAACTATGCCCTCTAGAAATATGACCTTTGCAACTATGACCTCTGGAACTATGAACTCTGGAAGTACGCCTTCTAGAACTATGACCTCTAGAATTATGACCTTTGGAACTATGACCTATGGAACTATGACCTGTGGAACTATGACCTGTGGAACTATGACCTATGGAACTACACCCTCTGGAACTATGACCTATGGAACTACACCCTCTGTAACTATGAGCTCTGGAACTATGACCTGTGGAACTACACCCTCTAGAACTATGACCTCTGGAACTACACCCTCTGGAACTATGACCTTTATAACTATGAACTCTGGAACTACGCCCTTTGGAACTATGACCTTTGGAACTATGACCTGTGGAACTGTGACCTGTGGAACTATGACCTATGGAACTACACCCTCTAGAATTGTGACCTCTTGAACTACGTCTTCTGTAACTATGACCTCTGGAACTATGACCTATGGAACTACACCCTCTAGAACTATGACCTCTGGAACTATGCCCTTTGGAACTATGACCTCTATAACTATGACCTCTGGAACTATGCCATCTGGAACTATGACCCCTGGATCTATGACCTGTGGAACTGTGACCTCTGGAACTATGACCTCTGGAACTACATCCTCTAGAACTATGACCTCTTGAACTACGCCCTCTGAAACTATGACTTATGGAACTTTGACCTGTGGAACTATGCCCTCCAAAACTATGAACTCTGGAACTATGGCCTCTGGAACTACGCCCTTTAGAACTATGACCTTTGGAACTGTGACCTGTGGAACTAGGACCTATGGAACTACACCCTCTGGAACTGTGACCTCTGGAACCATGACCTCTAGAACTATGACCTATGGAACTATGCCCTATAGAACTATGACCTCTGGAACTATTCCCTTTGGAACTATGACCTCTTGAACTATGACCTTTATAACTACACTCTCAAAAACTATGACCTTTATAAATATTCGCCATATGAACTATGACAGGTCATAGTTCCAGAGTTCTTAGTTCTAGAGGTCATAGTTCCAGAGGGCGTAGTTCCAGAGGTCATAGTTCCAAAGGGTGTAGTTCCAGAGGTCATAGTTACACATGTCACAATTCCACAGGTCATAGTTCCACAGGGCGTAGTTCCACATGTCATAGTTCCAAAGGTCATAGTTCCATAGGGCGTAGTTCCAGAGGTCATAGTTCTAGAGGGCATAGTTCCAGATGTCATAGTTCCAGAGGTCATAGTTCCAGAGAACCTAGTTCTAGAGGGAATAGTTCCAGAGGTCATAGTTCTAGAGGGCGTAGTTCCACATGTCATAGTTCCACAGGTCACAATTCTACAGGTCATAGTTCCAAAGGGCCTAGTTCTAGAGGGCGTAGTTCCACAGGTCATAGTTCCAGAGGGCGTAGTTCCAGAGGTCATAGTTCCAAAGGGCATAGTTCCAGAGGGCGTAGTTCCAGAGGTCATAGTTCCAGAGGCGTAGTTCCAGAGGGCGTAATTCAAGAGGTCATAGTTCCAAAGGGTGTAGTTCCAGAGGGCGTAGTTCCATATGTCATAGTTCCAGAGGGCATAGTTCCATAGGTCATAGTTCCACAGGTCACAATTCCACAGGTCACAATTCCACAGGTCACAATTCCACAGGTCATAGTTCCAGAGGGCATAGTTCCATATGTCATAGTTCCAAAAGGCGTAGTTCCAGAGGTCATAGTTCCAGAGGACGTAGTTCCACAGGTCATAGTTCTACAGGTCACAATTCCACAGGTCATAGTTCCAGAGGGCCTAGTTCTAGAGGGCGTAGTTCTAGATATATATGTCGGTATATATACTTAGTATATATACCGATATATATAGTTAGTATATATTCTGGTATATAGTATATATACCGGTATATATACTTAGTATATATACCGATATATATATTAGGTATATATTAAAGTATATATATCGATATATATACTAGGTATATATGTCGGTATATACACAAGTATATATACTAGGTATATATGTCGGTATATATATTAAGTAAATATACCTAGTATATATACTTAATATAGTGTATAACCAATATATATACTAGGTACCTGACCTGCAACAACCTTTTGAGATTAAGACATATGCTTTAGACTATGTTGTGGGCACAATTCTCTCTCAATACATACATCCTATGGCCTATCATAGTGAGACACAGTCAGATACCATCCATAAGTACCCCAGTTATGAGAAAGAAATGTACTCCATTGTACAATCCTACCGCTAGTGGAGGCATTACATTCTTGGGAAGGTGAGAGTCATCCACAATGACCACAAGCCTCTGCAATTCATGTAGACATAAGGAAAATTGTAGAATGACCACCATCATAAGTGGTCCACATATTTGTAGCAGTTTCATCTCAACATCAAGTATAACACATGGAGCATGAACCATGTCGCTCACTGCCTCAGTTGACCTTCAGTTGTAGCACTAACCACGGTGCTACACTCCTGTGGCCATGAGACCCTTGGATGGCCCCAACTATGACCTGTGGAACTATGACTTGTGGATCTACGTCCTGGAACTATGACCTCTGGAACTCATTTATATATACATCGACATATATACCTATTATATACCGGTATATATACTCATATATACTAAGTATATATATCGGTATATATACTTGTATATATGTCGACATGTATACCTAGTATATATATCGGTATATATACTTGTATATATGTTGACATATATACCTAGTATATATACTAAGTATATATATCGACATATATACAAGTATTTATACCGACATATATACTTAGTATATATACCGGTATATATACTAGGTATATATATCAACACATATACATATACCTAGTATACTAGGTATATGTGTTGGTATATGTATATGTGTTGGTATATATACCTAGTATATATACGAGTATATATACTAGGTATATATGTCAATATATATACTTAGTATATATGTCAGTATATATGTCGATATATATACTAAGTATATATGTTGGTATATATACTTAGTATATATACCGGTATATATATTAGGTATATATACTTAGTATATATATGTCGGTACTCTCCTTACCCTATGTGCATATTTCCAAAGGGCATAGTTCCACAGGTCATAGTTCCAGAGGGCATAGTTCCACGGTCATAGTTCTTGGGGTCATTCCACATGTCATAGTTCCAGAGGGCGTAGTTCCAGAGGTCATAGTTCCAGAGGTAGTTCTAGAGAGCATAGTTCAAGAGGTCATAGTTCCAGATGACGTAGTTTCAGAGGTCACAATTCTACAGATCATAGTTCTAAAGGTCATAGTTCCAGAGGGCGTAGTTCCAAAGGTCATAGTTCTAGAGGTCATAGTTCCAGAGGGCGTAGTTCCAGAGGTCATAGTTCCATAGGGCATAGTTCCACATGTCATGGTTCCATAGATCATAGTTCCAGAGGGCGTAGTTCCATAGGTCATAGTTCCAGAGGGCGTAGTTCCATAGGTCATAGTTCCACAGTTCACAGTTCCACAGTTCATAGTTCCATAGGTCATAGTTCCAAAGGTCATAGTTCCAGAGGTCAGTTCTAGAGGGCATAGTTCCAGAGGTCATAGTTCCAGAGTTCATAGTTCTGGAGGGCGTAGTCACACAGGTCAAATCTCCAGAGGTCATAGTTCCGGAGGGCGTAGTTCAAGAGGTCATATTTCCAGAGGGTGTTGTTCCAGAGGTCACAGTTCCACAAGTCACAGTTCCACAGGTCATAGTTCCAAAGGTCATAGTTCTAGAGGGCATAGTTCCAAAGGTCATAGTTCTATAGGTCGTAGTTCTAGAGGGTGTAGTTCCAAAGGTCATAGTTCTAGAGGGCGTAGTTCCATAGGTCATAGTTCCACAGGTCATAGTTCCAAAGGGCGTAGTTCCAGAGTTCATAGTTCCAGAGGTCATATTTTTGGAGGGCGTAGTTCCATAAGTCATAGTTCCTGGGGTCATTCCACAATTCGTACTTCTAGAGGGCATAGCTACAGAGGCCATAGTTCCATAGGTCATAGTTCTAGAGGGCGTAGCTCCAAAAGTCATAGTTCCACTGGTCATAGTTATTGGGGTCATTCCACAAGTCATAACTCCAGAGGGCGTAGCTCCACATGTCATAGTTTCATAGGGTGTAGTTCCAAAGGTCGTATTTCCATGGGTCACAGTTCTTGGGGTCATTCCACGGGTCATAGTTCCAGAGAGCGTAGTTCCAAAGGTAGTTCTAGAGAGCATATTTCAAGAGGTCATAGTTCTAGAGGTCATAGTTCCAGAGGGCATAGTTCCAGAGGTCACAGTTCTACAGGTCATAGTTCCAAAGGTCATAGTTCCATAGGGCATAGTTCTAGAGGTCATAGTTCCATAGTGCGTAGTTTCATAGGTCATAGTTCCAAAGGGCGTAGTTCTGTAGGTCATAGTTCCATAGGGCATAGTTCCAGAGTGTGTAGTTCCACAGGTCATAGTTCCATACGTCATAGTTCCACAGGTCACAGTTCCACAGGTCATGGTTCCATAGGTCATAGTTCCAAAGGTCATAGTTCCAGAGGTCAGTTCTAGAGGGCGTAGTTCCATAAGTCATTTCTAGAGGGTGTAGTTCCAGAGGTCATATTTTTGGAGGGCATAGTCCCACAGGTCAAAGTTCCAAAGGTCATAGTTCCAGAGGGCGTAGTTCAAGAGGTAATAGTTCCAGAGGGCGTAGTTCCAGAGGTCATAGTTCCATAGGTCACAGTTCCATAGGTCATAGTTCCAAAGGTCATATTTCAAGAGGGCGTAGTTCTAGAGGTCATAGCTCTAGAGGGCATAGTTCCACAGGTCATAGTTCCAAAGGTCGTAGTTTCAAAGGGCGTAGTTCCAGAGGTCATAGTTCTGGAGGGGGGAGTTCCAGAAATCACAGTTCCAAAGGTCATAGTTTCAAAGGTCATAGTTCAAGAAGGAGTAGTTCAAGAGGTCATAGTTCCAAAGGGCATAGTTCCAAAGGTCACATTTCCACAAGTCACAATTCCACAAGTCATAGTTCCAAAGGTCATAGTTGCAGAGGGCGTAGTTCTAGAGGTCATAGTTGCAGAGGGCGTAGTTCCATAGGTCATAGTTCCATAGGGTGTATTTCCAGAGGTCATAGTTCCAAAGGTCATAGTTCTAGAGGTCGTAGTTCCACAAGTCATAGTTCTACAGGTCATAGTTCCAGAGGGCGTAGTTCCATAGGTCATAGTTCCAAAGATCATAGTTCCATGGGTCATAGTTCCACAGGTCACAGTTCTACAGGTCATAGTTCCAAAGGTCATAGTTCTAGAGGGCGTAGTTCCAGAGGTCATGGTTCTAGAGGGCATAGTTCCAGAGGTCATAGTTCTAGAGGTCATATTTCTAGAGGGCGTAGTTCCACAGGTCATAGTTCCAGAGGGCGTAGTTCCACAGGTCATAGTTACAGAGGTCATAGTTCCAGAGGGCATAGTTCCATAGGTCCTTTGGAACTATTACCTATGGAACTATGACCTATGGAACTAAGCCCTCTGAAACAATGACCTCTGGAACTATGACCTCTGGAACTACACTTCTGGAACTAGGACCACTGGAACTATGACCTATGGAAATATGACCTCTGGAACTATGACCTCTAGAACTATGACATCTGGAACTACACCCTCTAGAAGTATGACCTCTAGAACTATGACCTCTAGAACTACACCCTATGGAACTATGACCTTTGGAACTACACCTGTGGAACTGTGACCTATGGAACTATGACCTCTAGAACTATGACCTCTGGAACTACGCCCTCTAGAACTATGACCTATGGAACTACACCCTCTGGAACTATGACCTGTCATAGTTCATTTGGGAATAGTTCTAAAGGTCATAGTTCCTGAGGGCGTAGTTCCAGAGGTCATAGTTCCATGGAGCGTAGTTCTATAGGTCATAGTTCCATAGGTCATAGTTCCAGAGGGCGTAGTTCCAGAGGTCATTGTTCCAGAGGTCATGGTTCCAGAGGTCATGGTTCCACAGGTCATAGTTCCAGAGGGCATAGTTCCATTGGTCCTAGTTCCATAGGTCATAGTTCCACAGGTCATAGTTCCATAGGTCATAGTTCCAAAGGTCATAGTTCCAGAGTTCATAGTTATGGAGGGCATATTTCCAGAGGTCAAAGTTCCATAAGTCATAGTTCCAGAGGGCGTATTTCAAGAGGTCATAGTTCTAGAGGGTGTAGTTCCATAGGTCATAGTTCCACGGGTCATAGTTCCAGAGGGCATAGTTCCAGAGGTCATAGTTATAGAGGTCATAGTTCCAGAGGGTGTAGTCCCAAAGGTCATAGTTCTAGAGGGTGTAGTTCCACAGGTCATAGTTCCAGAGCTCATAGTTACAGAGGGCATAGTTCCACGTGTCATAGTTCCAGAGGGCATAGTTCCATAGGTCACAGTTCCACAGGTCACAGTTCCACAGTTCATAGTTCCACAGGTCATAGTTCCATAGGTCATAGTTCCAAAGGTCATAATTCTAGAGGTCATAGTTCTAGAGGGCGTAGATCCAGAGGTCATAGTTCCAGAGGTCATAGTTCCATAGGTCATAGTTCCAGAGGGCATAGTTCCACAGGTCATAGTTCTAGAGGTCATAGTTCCAGAGGCCTTAGTTCCATAGGTATCAGTTCCACGGGTCACAGTTCCACAGGTCATAGTTCCAAAGGTCATAGTTCCATAGGTCATAGTTCTAGAGGGCGTAGTTCCATAGATCACAGTTCCACAGGACACAGTTCCACAGGTCATAGTTCCAAAGGTCATAGTTTCAGAGGTCATAGTTCCAGAGGGCGTAGTTCCACAGGTCATAGTTCCAAAGGTCATATTTCTAGAGGGCATAGTTCCATAGGTCATAGTTCCATAGGTCATAGTTCCAGAGGGCATAGTTCCACAGGTCCTTTGGAACTACACCCTTTGGATCTATGACCTGTGGAACTATGCCCTCTGGAACTATGACCTGTGGAACTACCCCTCTAGAACTAGGCCCTCTGGAACTATGACCTATGGAATTGTGACCTATGGAACTACGCTCTATGGAACTATTACCTTAGGAACTACACCCTCTAGAACTAGGCCCTCTGGAACTATGACCTCTAGAACTATGACATCTAGAACTATGCCATCTAGAACTACGCCCTCTAGAACTATGACCTCTAGAACTATGCCCTATGGAACTATGAACTTTGGAACTATGACATGTGGAACTATGCCCTCTAGAACTATGACTCATGGAATTGTGACATGTGGAACTATGACCTTTGGAACTATGACCTATGGAACTATGCCCTTTGGAACTATGACCTCTGGAACTACGCCCTCTGGAGCTATGACCTGTGGAATTACGACCTCTGGAACTATAACCTCTGGAACTACGCCCTCTGGAACTATGACCTCTAGAACTATGACCTCTGTAACTATGACATGCCATAGTTCATATGGGGAATAGTTGTAAAGGTCATAGTTCCTAAGGATGTAGTTCTAGAGGTCATAGTTCCAGAGGGCATAGTTCTAGAGGTCATAGTTCCAGAGGTCATAGTTCTAGAGGGTGTAGTTCCAGAGGCCATAGTTCTAGAGGGCATACTTCCATATGTCATAGTTTCAGAGGTCATGGTTCCACAAGTCATAGTTACAAGGGGCGTAGTTCCATAGGTCTTAGTTCCACAGGTCACAGCTCCACATGTCATAGTTCCATAGGTCATAGTTCTAAAGGTCATAGTTCCAAAGGTCATAGTTCTAGAGGGCGTAGTTCCAGAGGTCATAGTTCCAGAGTTTATAGTTCTGGAGGGCGTAGTTCCACAATTCAAAGTTCCATAAGTCATAGTTACAGAGGGCGTAGTTCAAGAGGTCATAGTTCTACAAGGTGTAGTCACAGAGGTCATAGTTCCAAAGGTCACAGTTCCAGAGGTCATAGTTCCAAAGGTCATAGTTCCAGAGGGTGTAGTTCTAGAGGTCATAGTTATAGAGGTCATAGTTCCAGAGGGCGTAGTTCTAGAGATCATAGTTATAGAGGGTGTAGTTCAAGAGGTCATAGTTCTAGAGCTCATAGTTACAGAGGGCATAGTTCGACAGGTCATAGTTCCAGGGGGTGTAGTTCCATAGGTCATAGTTCCACAAGTCATAGTTCCATAGGTCATAGTTCCATAGTTCATAGTTCCAAAGGTCATAATTCCAGAGGTCATAATTCTAGAGGGCGTAGTTCCAGAGGTCATAGTTCCAGAGGTCATAGTTCCAGAGGTCATAGTTCCATATGCCATAGTTGCATAGGTCATACTTCCAGAGGGCGTAGTTCCACAGGTCATAGTTCTAGAGGTCATAGTTCCAGAGGGCGTAGTTCCATAGATAATAGTTCCACGGATCATAGTTCCACAGGTCATAGTTCCAAAGGTCATAGTTCTAGAGGGTGTAGTTCCAGAGGTCATAGTTCCACAAGTTACAGTTCCACAAGTCAAAGTTCTAGAGGTCATAGTTCCACAAGTTACAGTTCCACAGGTCAAAGTTCCAGAGGTCATAGTTCCAGAGGACGTAGTTCAAGAGGTCATAGTTCCAGAGGGTGTAGTTCCAGAGGTCACAGTTCCACAAGTCACAGTTCCACATGTCATAGTTCCAAAGGTCATAGTTCCATAGGGCATAGTTCCAGCGGTCACAGTTCCATTGGTCATAGTTCTAGAGGGCGTAGTTCCAGAGGTCATAGTTCCATAGGTGATATCACCTTTTGGCGATGGTTATCCTATCATTATCCAAGGTGACATAGCTCCAAGATCTAGCTCCAATATCCAACTCCTGCAATTTTTCATCTACACCCAAACTGGGAAACCCAACATATTCTATATTCATTCATTCTGATACATTGTTTAGAATACAATATACATATAGGAGCCAACGACATCCAAAAACCTAACACAATGCCCTGGATTAGTCAACAACCCTAATTCCTTAACCGGAAATAGAAAACCATAGGCAAAAACCATGTGTCGAAAAACCGCCCAATAATGGAAACAAAAACCGAGGCAACATGAAAAATGAGGAAAATATACGACACATTTTCTGAGGAATTTTTTTTTTATCGGGGGCACTTCCCCCGAACTCCTACAACACCCGAAGGGGGGGCCTAGCCCCTCAAACCTCCCTGCGCGCTCGGCACAACGTAGCAAATACTACAGCTAGACGTGCAAAGAATATAACACATACCCAACATTTCCATGGATTTGTAATTAGTGAGGGATGATGTGACTTATGGGATTGGTAGATAGAGAAGCCCCCCCCCGCCCTCCCCCCTACTCTTTTTAACCAAAACTATATTGACCCTTTTATGAGCCTCTCTATTGAGCTCACAAAGGACATGGAGCCATGTAATTTGCTGAAATTTCTTGAATATACTCCTTGCCCTTTCCAATATTGATGTTAAGTGGAAGTTTGAGGGGAGGGAATTCCCCCTCATGTGATGGATAATGAGATGAAAGTCACCCTGAATTATGATTTATTTAATAACTTTTATTATTTTTTTTTAAATTTTTGATGATATATATAGTATATGGACCAAATTCTACAAAGAAAAAATTATATCTTCAAAAAAAAGAAAAATTAAAGTCATTGGAAAATTTTGTATTAATTAAGATTCTACAACCTGGGCTTGCAGTGAGAAGTTACAATATGGTAATCCACCATGTTTTTTCTCTACAAAAGAGTTATATACATCTCAGTAGAAGTTACTACAACAAATAAAATAAGTATTCTAATTATTCTATATTTTTCCAAAAAAGTTCCAAGCTTGCTTACAAAATTTTGAGCTAAGTGTTAATTCTAGAGAGATTGTCATTTACTGGATGTTAATAGGCATGTGAGCAATAGAACCAAGTTTGTCTGCTTCCTTTTCTTCCTTGTGACCATTTAATGGGGGAGCATGTGGATTCTGAACCAAATCAAGGTTGGATGAAGAAATTGGCAACTGCAACCATTGTGGGTCAATGGGGGGGTGGGTGTCTTTTTTCCAAGATGAGTTGATTCCCAAGTAACATGTAGGGTATGCAGGGTTTGTACCTGATAAGAGAGAAGGTCCAAGTATTCCTTTTATGAAATCATTGTGTCCATTTTATCAATTCAATTTTGATTTGAAGGCTTCTCTTAGTTTTTCTAAGCTCTTCTAGGTGGGTATGAAGAATCTTGGCTAACTCTTTCAAGGCCTTCTCATGACTCCATGCTGACCAAGCCAATAATTTCATTTTGAATAATGAGCCATGACAACTAGAAGTCATGTCTTTAAACCACAAAATCCCACTTTGGTTGAGTGTAGCAATAAGTGGGCATTGGTTACCATGAGTGGGGAACAAGTAGACCATTATCCGGGGGGAGAGGATTGTGCATGTTGTCCTAACTCTGTGCAAGTAGAATACAATGTTAATTGCTAGTTTTTTTCCACGGATTTGTAATTAGTGAGGAATGGTGCGACTTATGGGATTCGAGGATAGAAGCCCCCCACCCGCTTTCAATTTTTAACCGCAACCACAATGGCCCTTTTACGGAGCACATGGAGCCATGTAATTTGCTGAAATTTCTTGCATAAACGCCTTTCCCTTTTGAATATCAATTTTAAGTGGAAGTGTGAGGGGAGGAACCTCCCCCTCATTTGATGGATAATGAGATGAAAGTCACCTAGAATGACCATCTCTTTAATGTGCAAATCCATAGCCATTTTGAGACCCATTAGTAAGCCATAGGCTTCTCCTTGATTATTTGTTATTGTTCCTAGACTCCATTAAGACTGTGCTAATTTATTCATAGGGTCATAAATGAACCATGTTGAACACTCCCTCCTCAAATTATATCATGAAAATTTCATGGACACTTCTAAAAAATATTCTACAAAATTTAACAACCTTTTTTTACAAAACACACATTAAATTTGTGCATTTATTAACTTTTTTTACATTTTGATGGATAATTTTAAGATGGCCAAATTCATAAAGACAAAATTTTATGATCAAAATTTCATTACTACTTCCTCTATAATTTAAGAAAGAATTTTAATAAACAAGTATTAAATTTATCCATTTATTAACTTTTTTTAAAATTTTTGATGATATAATCTTTTACACATAGCTTGAGTAAAAACAACTTTCACATAATTTTTTATTAATACTTTCAATAAAATTCATAATAACTTAGTAAAAACAACTTTCCCATAATTTTTTATTAATACTTTCAATAAAATCCATATTAACTTTTAACTCGAAAAAACTAAAATTTATTTATTTATTAACTTTTTCTAAATTTTAATAAATCTAAATAATTCTCTAAAAATCTCTAACAACAAAGTTTTGCTATTAAAGAACATTAAATTTATCTATTTACTAACCTTTTAAAACTTTTAATAATTTAAATAATCTTAACATAAATTAAAACCTTAAAAATAAATTTTCATAATAAAAATTCTCTCGTACAAAAATCGTCATAATAAAAATTCCCTCATACAAAATTCTTAAATAAATTAAAAGATAAATAAAATAAAAGATAAATAAAAAAGAAAAAAGAAAAACAATAAATTTATTTATTTATTAGTTTTTCTATATTTCTAAATTTAAACAATTTTTTTAAAAACTAAATTTCCTCATAAAAAAAATAAATTATCTATTTATTAATTTTTCAAAATTTTAAATTTAAATAATTTTTTAAAAAACTAAATTTTTTCAACAAAATTTCTCCTTAAAACGATTGAAGACATCCAATTTATCTATTTATTAACCTAATATTATTAAAAATATATCCATTTATTAACTTATTCATATTAAAATTGTTTTAAGAATTATCCATTTATTAACTTGTTCATATTAACAAATTTATTGCAACGGGCTTTCAATGAACAAGAAATTAAAATGAATCTATTGCAATGAAGCTTGCAAATAATATTCTGGCACAATGTTCAGTAGGGAATTCAGAGCCAACCTCAATCTCTTCACTCGCTGTAATTTTTTAAGCACAAATTTACGAATCTTGAGTAAACACAATGACCCACTTGAAACAGAAGCTGAAAATAAAATTGGAATTGCATAAGAGTTGAGAAAGAGTGCAGCCATAGCAGACCAACAACGAAATCCATTTTTATACAATAAAATTCCAAGTGTGCATGTTATAGGTAAAATCACACTCCAAAAAAAATTCCCATCCTACAATATTGCCTACAAAGAAAAGACTCCAAGCCCATCTCTCTTTTGTCTTTCACGACATAAAAGGATTTAACATAAAAAT
>ML799127.1:517134-546631 GCA_009831015.1 Picea engelmannii | reverse complement strand
TCTCTCTCTCTCTCTCTCTCTCTCTTCTAGAGTAATCATGAGGAAAAATTCCCAACAAATGGAAGAATAAGAATAAGAGGATGATTGGTTGTCAAAGAAATTGGGAAGAAAATAACAAAGAAAATAAAGAAGAAACAACCAAAAAAAATGGGGGTTCAATCCTCCATTGAAAGCGTGTTAGGTGGAAGCAACAAGCTCATTCTTATTAAAAATTTAATATTGTAGAAGACATCGGAATTGGGTGAAACTACAAAAATTGTTCAGTTAAATAATGATAGTAGTCTCATGGAATTGTTGAGGACCAAGGATAAAGTACAAGATGGAAGCTATTAGTGATCTCATGAGATCTAAACATCCAAACGTCCTCCTAATCCAAGAGACCAAATTATTAGATACACAAATTATGGAAGTAGGCAAGAGGCAATGTAGAGGAAGTGAAGAAGCATTAATAAACTCTAAAGGAGCATCGAGAGGGATTTGCACTCCATGGAATAATGAGATTCTAGAGGAAAACCAAATTATTTTCTCTCAACGCTCGATCTATATAGATCTAGTTTGTCGAAAGACTAGTATGCATTTTAATATATTTAATATATATGCCACCATGAAGTATAGGGAAAAACAAGAATGTTGGTGTACTCTTGAAGAGATGAAAAATAAATTTGAGATAGAATTTTAAATTATGGTAGGAGACTTCAACATGGTGTTCGGAAAATAAGAGAAACATGTAGGAAGTTTTATTTGTGATTTTTTCAAGGAAAATATGGAATATATCATGGAAAACTGGGACCTCATTGATGTAAAACCAAGAAAAGGCAAGTACACTTGGTCGAATTGCAGAATTGGACTAGGACATATCATTGCAAGACTAGACATATTTATTCTTCATGGGAATTTTTTGGAGGAAGAGCTAAAAATATCCTCTTCAATTATACCTTCAACAATTTTGGATCACCATCCAAACTCTTTACCGATCTTACTAAAATGAGATTTCATGACCCTTACTTTCAATTTTAACCCCTTGTTGTTGTAAGATGACAAAGACATGGAAACAATTCCATAGGCATTGGCTAAAAGTTTTAAGGTTCCCTAGGATTTACATGGGTATCTAAACCAAAATCCACCAAGGCTTCCCTAAAATACTAGGCCAAAATAACTTACAAGGAACAATTGGTGCAAAGAAAAGAGTTGCAGCATCAATTAGTAGATCTTTAGAAAAACATGGAACAATTAGAGATAACTCATCAATTGCAATCGAAAGATAAAAACTTATATGGGAGATTATATCTTTCCCACAAGAAAGAGGAGGAGCATAGAGGATTAAATCTTGAAGCCTATTGTTGACGGAAGGAGATAAAAACACCTCCCTTTTCCATAAACAATCTAAATCTAGGAAAAATAGAAACATTGTTAAGGAAACCCAAAAGTCCAATGGAGAGAAAATTGTATACTTTGAAGAAATCAAAAGCAAAGCTTACTAGAATTTCAAAGGATTATACACATAGGAGGATGAAATAACAACAACTACTAACACAATATTACATGAAATTCCCATCTTTGTAACCAGCTTAGAGAATGCAAGGCTATATAAATAAATCGAGGAAGAGGAGGTCATATCTACTATTTGGGGCTTGGATCCTAACAAATTCTCCATATCCTTTTATAGGGCATGTTGGGATATTATTAAAAGATATTTATGAAAAATGTTGTAGTGGTCAAGAAAATCATAAGGTAGGTGGAAGCACTAATTTTATTTTCTTTCCCTTATCCCCAAAGAATCTAAGTCATCCTCCTTTTATAGATTTCAATCAATTTATCTATGCAACTCAACCTATAAATTCCTTTCTAAAATTATTGCTAACTGACTTAAGAAGATCCTCCCAAGAATTATCTCTGAAAAATAGTGGGGATTTATTAAAAAAAGGTAGATAATAGATAATAAAATTATGGTTCAAGAGACCAAAGGGGTTGGATCCAATGGTGGAAAGCAAGGAGTTTTTCACCATAGGGCAAGGTTCAATTCCCGTGAGGGATTTACCTGGAGCCATGGGGGCACCTTGAGGTAGTGGTCGAACATGTGGTTGCACCCAAAGATACTATATTAAATGGTATTGTGACCCGTGCACACATGGGTGGATCAAATACCACCCCCATGTCCTTCAAATTTTAATAGGCCGATGGGTTATCTCAAGTGGATGAGTGTCGTTGTTTGCTCGATTCATGTTCTAGGGTCGAATCCTTGGCGAGGAGCCTATTTAGGGCCTCACTTGATGTTACCATCGGGTTAGGACCGTAATTAGGATGAACGGTTTACCCCATTTACCATTCATGAAATGTGGGGAAGTACTCGAGGGTTTCTCGTGTTGTATTCCCAGGAAAAAAACATTATGGTTCAAGAGGAAATACATTCAAACAAAAGAAGAAAAGAGAAAGGAACGGTCACCAAAATGGACATGGATAATGCATTCAATCGTGTATGTTTTTCCTTTCTTTTTTTAGTTTAAAAAAATTGATTTTTTGACAAGTTCATAGGCTATATCAAATCCTTTGTTGAAGGGCCCTAGATCACTCCTCTAGTAAATGGAATACCATCATCCTTTTTCCAAAGAAAAATATGTTCAAGGTAGGGATACCCCCTATCACCTCTCTTGTACATAATCATGAAAAAATACTTAAGTATAAGGATGGAATTTTGAATACATGCTAGCTCTTTGAAAGGAATCACAATCATTATAAGAACCAAGGATTTAAACCACTCACAATTTGCTAATGATACAGTGTTGCTTGGTAGGGATTCTTTTGTGATTGTAGAGCATTTCAAAACTCTCATTGATATATTTTTCAATGCATTTGGGGGATGTGTAAATAACCACATGAGTTGTATATATAGTTGGAATGCCTATCCTCATCGCATGACTTCCATAGTCAATACTATGGAGTTCTAATGCGCCTTAAACTAGTCTTCATTTAATTATCTAGGGATCCCCATCCTTCTTAACAATTCCAAAGAATTTGATTGGCAAGGTATTCAATATAAAATCAAGAATAAAATGTGTCAGTGGGGAACACAATGGTTAAACCATGTTGGGAGAGTGATTTTGATAAATATTGTTCTCTTGTCCTTGTCGATATATCAATGCTCTACAATTTTGGTGCTAGGTGGAATTATGCAACAAATAGGGGCATTGTTGTGAAAGTTCTTGTGGTAGAGAGGAAAATCAAATACAAAAAAAATAGTATCTAATAAACTGGAGAACAACTACCTCTCCTTTGGCTAATGGTGGTCTAGTCATTAAAGACCCTCAACTTATGAATAGGGTGATGGGCACAAAAAAATTATGGCATTTAATTTTTGGTCAAAAGGCATGGTAGAAAATTGTCATCATAAAGAAATGCCTGCAAACAAATCACCTTAGAAGATTTGATAGAACAATTCCATAGTGGTTTAGATCTTCAATTTGGAACCTTTGTAAAGCTTCAACTGCCATCATTCGGGATCATCTATCTTGGGTTCCTAGAAATGGCCTTCAAATTCATCTATGGGAGGAGAAAATGCAAGGTAAACCTCCTCTAAATCAATGTATATATCTATGTGTCCTAAATATTGGAAGGAGTTGTAAGGTATAAAGACTCTAGTGAACATTCCAGAGTGGGATAATGGAGTTTTTTGGGTGAACTAGAATCTGGGTAACCTCCCCCATCCTCTAAATGAAAAATGGAAAATAATTTTGATCAACCTTCAAGGAGCTTCTTTGATCAATAAAGAGGTTTCTAACTCAAGAGGATGGGGTGAAACTTTTACACAATCAAAGAAGGATACATAATTTAGAATGAAGAAAGATATTAATTAGCTCAATAATTAATTTGTAAGGTGATATGGAAAAGTGAAATGAGCGTTAGAGTTCGGACTGGCACGAGAGTTAGGGTTTGATCTGGTGCAGAGAGACTCATGGCGGCGCCAGGGGGCGGGAAGCCTGCCCCCTCTCCTTCGAACTCGGTTGAAGATGCCTTTCGCAGGCTTATCCACAGTCAAGGAAAGAAGTCTACCCCTCCAGAGGTTCCAAAATTTATTAAGAAACTTGATGAAATCCCTGAAATTGTCTTACCCGAAGAGAATCCAATGAAAATCACAGTAGCGCTAGCTCAACGAGGATTAGTGGGTCAGTTTATGGGCCTGTGGCCATCCACCAGAACTACGGATGATTGGATCCAACGAAATTGGAGACCGAACCTAGCACATGGAGTAACCTGCTACCCAGTGGGAAGAGGATATTTCGTCTTCGAGTTCATCTCCGAGGAAGACCGAGATTTGGTATTCAGAAACGGACCCTACTTCATGGGGACGCAGGGGCTTTATTTGAACAAATGGACCCCCGATTTTAACCCGTTGGTGGACACGCCTAAGGAAGTGTCGGTTTGGGTCAGACTGCCAAACCTTCCCATGCACTGCTGGGACTTTGAATCATTGCAAATAATAGGGAATGGAGTCAGTAGGTTCATAGATAAAGCTGACAATAAGGGCCAATATACTTGTGCCAGAATTTGTGTGGAAGTCGACCTGGAGGCGGGACTTCCGGAAGCTGTCAAGTTAACTGTTGGATCCTGGACCCATTATCAGAAACTGGATTACGAGCACCTACCGTTCAAGTGCAGGAGTTTTCAGGAGCATGGCCACTTCCAAAGGAATTGCCCCAAATTACAAGTCAGTGGGACAGAGGATGCAGAAGGCTGGCAAAGGGTAAGGAGAGGGAAAAACTTGCAGAATGCTAAAAATAGAGACAAGATGAATCAGGAGCCGCCAAAAGAGGGAAATCCAAAGAAAAGCGCCCCAGAAACCCCAAAAGCACAAGAAACCCCCACAATCGTTACAGAAGAAGGAGGAATTCAACAGCCCGTGGCCCCAGTGGATCCTATTCCTGGCGCCAAGAGTATAAGCACGAGTAAGGAAAATATCAGCCTGAATACAAATACCGATGTCGAAATCTTGGACGAGGAGGATACTGAAGAAAGCATCCCGAAAGGATCTCCCGACCAGCCAAAGAGGGGAAGAAAGCCAGAGAAGAAAAGAAGAGAAGAACTGTCATACAAGGAAGTAACCCAGGGCACACAACATACAATCCCAGAAATGATGAACACCAAATTGGGGTCGAAACAGGGGAAGACACCGAAAGGTGGCCCCCCTCCACAGACAAACAAATAATGCAATTTCTCTCCTAGAATTGCAGAGGACTGGGAAGCAAGATAAAAGAAGAAGCCTTGAGAGACTTAGTAAGGCTAGCAAGACCTGAAGTCCTCCTAATCCAGGAGATGAAACTGGAGGAGGAATAATTCCTCCGGGCAAGCAATGTATTTTGGAAGAAAGGCCCGGGCAGGGCAGTAAGCGCTAGAGGTGCCTCGGGGGGATTAACAACCCTCTGGGATTCTTAAAATATTGAACTAGTAGAAGAAGCAACAACCACCCATTGGCTATTCACCAAGCTGCTCCACAAGGGCTTCAGACATTTGGTAAGTTTATTTAACTTGTACGTTCCTGTTTCAGTTAATGAAAAGAAAGAATGTTGGGATTCTTTAGCTCTTTTTCTTAACCAAAGCAACCCTGAGAACCTAGTAGTGGCAGGGGATCTAAACGTCACTCTTTCTCTGATTGAAAAGAAAGGGGGATCGATAGTTCGAGACCCTGCTAGGGAATGGGTTGAAGATTTAATTTCGGATTGGGAACTGGAAGACATTATTCCAACTAATGGGAAATTTACTTGGTAAAATAAAAGATTAGGGCCAGGTCACATTGCTGCCAGACTTGACCTTTTCCTTGTCCAATCATATTTTCTTACTCTTGGTCTTTTGGCTACATCCAAGGTCCTTCCTCACTACACTTCAGATCATAAGCCTATCTCCCTGTCCCTCTTTCCTAGTTCAACTCTAGGCCCAATTCCTTTCAGATTCAGCCCTTCTTGGACACATCATGAAGACTTCCTAAATCTAGTTCTTCGCTCCTGGAATAGCTCCATCATTGGATCCCCTTTCTTTGTGTGGGAAGAGAAACTCGGAAACCTCAAAATAAATCTAAAAATGTGGGCAAAAAACCTCGGTTCACCCATGGAGGAAAATAAAAGAATTCAGGAAACTCTGGAAAGGCATCAGGTAGTCATGGAAGAAGCTCAAGTGACTCAGGAACTCCTCAATCAGGAATCTGAAATCCAAAGGAAGTACCATAAAATCTGCAGGGAAGAAGAAACATACTGGAGAATCAAATCGAGGGCACTTTGGCTTCAAGAGGGGGATAAAAATACATCCTTCTTCCATAAGCAAGCCCAAGCAAGGACCAATTACAATTTCATCAGCGAAATCCATTGGCAAGATCAAGTCTACACGGACTCTGAAGGCATCAAAGAGGCGGCCCACTCTTACTTCAGAAACCTTTATTCAACGCCATATCAAGAGGACTTGGAGTTGGACTCCTATCCTCTTTCAGAAATCCCAGTACTGGTCACAGCAGAGGACAATAGGCTATTGAACAGACCTGTCAACATGAAGGAAATCAAGAAAGCAGTTTTCAAAATGAACCCTGACAAAGCGCCTGGGCCGGATGGGTTCACTCCTCACTTCTACACCCACTGCTGGGACATCATAAAAAAGGATTTAAGCAAAATGGTCATGAGAGCTCAGGTCTGTAATAAACTTGGAGGCAGCACAAACTCGTCCTTCTTAGCTCTCATTCCAAAAGAAAAAGGAGCCAAAAGTTTTTCCAGATTTAGACCGATTTCCCTTTGTAATACTGGGTACAAAATTATCACCAAAATAATTGCAAACAGGCTTAAAAAACTTTTGCCAAAACTGATTCCGTAAAATCAAGGAGGATTTGTGCACGACAGGCAAATACTAGACAACATAATCCTTGTCCAAGAAGCCATACATTCTAGCTGTAAAAAAAAAGAAAAAGGCATGGCAGTTAAGCTGGACTTAGCTAATGCCTTTGACAGGGTTAGACATGATTTCCTGTTTGCTGTCATGAGGAGGTTTGGGTTTAATCAGAAATTCATTGATTGGGTGAAGGCATGTATCACCGCACCGTGGATTGCTCCTCTGATAAATGGACGCCCAGCCAAGTTTTTTCAAGATTCCCGAGGATTGAGGCAAGGGTGCCCTCTCTCCCCCATGCTCTACGTTCTACAAGCTTCAGTGCTCAACTTTCAATTGCAGAGTGCACTTCAAATTAGAGCTTTCCCGAGCATTAGAATAGTCCCCACAGTTAAGGAGGTCAGCCACACTCAATTTGTCGATGACACACTCTTATTGGGGGCTGCTAATCTCAGGACAACAAGGAACTTCAAAACAGAGCTGGATATTTACAAAGCCTGCTCTGGCAGTGAAATTAATTACCACAAAAGCAAGATATTTGGCTGGAACTGCAATCCTAGAGAAATGTTGCAAATAAGTCGGGCCCTTGAGATGGAAGGAATAACAGTTTGGGACAATTTTATTTACCTAGGGATTCCAATTTTCAAATCTCATTCTAAAGTAGCCCACTGGATGCCCATGGTGGACAAACTTAAGAATAAGATCCAAGCTTGGGGAGCAAATTGGCTTAATAAAGCAGGTAAGTTGGTGTTGATGAACTCAGTCATCACCAACCTTCCAATTTATCAATGTTTTGTTCTTCTTGCCCCTAAAACAATTACTAATAAAATTGATGAGTTGCTCCGGAGATTCCTATGGGAAGGAGGTAAGAACTGTGAAAGAAAGCTTCACTTAGTTAAGTGGGATAAGGTCAAGAGGCCAAAGATGGAAGGTGGGCTGAATATAAGGGATGTGGCAGCCCACAACATTGCTATGGGGGGGAAGTTGCTTTGGAATATGATCACAGGAAAAAGATCCTGGAGCAAGGAAATGCTTAGGACGAAATATTTCACCGGGGGTAGAGACCGTTGCTTGGAGAAGCCTGCGAAAACTCAAATTGGCTCACCGATCTTCAACTTGTGTCAAAGAGCCATGCCCCTTCTTATGACTAATCTCACCTGGATTCTGGGGAATGGCTGAAAGATTCGGATTTGGGAGGACTCCATTCTCGGAGATCTTCCCCTTTCGGATCAAAGAGAAACTAGAAATATCAAGGACTGGCTGTTGAATAAAAATTGTAGAACGCTTTGGGACATTTCCCGGTGGAAGAACGATGCCAAGCAATCCTGGGAAGGCTAGGATCTAGGTAGGTATCCGGAAGAACTCAAAGAGGAAGCTTCAATTCTGTTGGAATTTCTCCAAGGGAAGTCGCCTTTAAACGCCGGAAGAAAAGATAAAAGAGGTTGGGGATCAAGATCAGGGGTTTACACTTCAGCTGGTGGTTATAAGGTAGTTTCAGCCATTCCATGGGTTCCTCCCAACCCTGGGCCGTGGAAAGCCCTATGGAACTTCCCCTCTATCCCTAAGGTGGATCTCTTTGCCTGGACTCTTATTCACAACAGTATATTAACCTTTGATAACTTGAAGAGGAAAGGTTGGGAAGGGCCTTCTCGCTGTCCCTTGTGCGCACAAGCAGAAGAAACCATTACCCATCTTCTTTTCTATTGTGAATATTCCAACGAAGTCTGGGGGCTTCTTGTGGGTCCAGTCGCCTCCATTCTTCCAACCGAGAGTAAGGAGATTTTCAATTGCTGGCTGTCCCTGTCCCCGTTTGACTTGACAAAAAAGAATTTGCTCAAGACTATCTGGATGTGGATTCCCAAATTTATCTGTTGGAAAATCTAGCTAGAATGGAACAACAGGATTTTTAATGAAGAAAGAAGGTTGCCAGCTTAGGTGGCCATCAAAGTCAAGAGCATGATTTCAGAAGCCATAAGTGTGAAGCCTACTATCCAGAACTCTGCCACTTTAACTGAGGAAGAAGGGAACTGGCTCAAGGAGTTCAGGCAAACTCATTTGAATATCAACCAAACCAATCCCCCAAGAAATAGGAATTGGGAGATACGAATGACGGAACAAGAATTCCTGAAATGGAGGTCGACGCTAGACAAATGGTGTCTCCACTTTGATGGAGCCTCGAAAGGAAATCCTGGCAGGGCAGGGGGAGGAGGAATACTTCTTGAACCAGCTGGATCATCCAAATTGTCCTTCGCCTGGGGTCTAGGCTTCGCCTCCAACAACCAAGCCGAATTCTTAGCTCTATGGCAAGGGATAACTCAGGTGTTAAAGCTGGGCATCAAGGATGTAACGATCGTGGGTGACTCTAAACAGGTTGTGGATGCATTGAATCTCAAAAACCCTCCAAAGGATATGAGGCTGGCTCATCTATACAAAAAGATCCTCATCCTCCTGGAGCAGCTCAATGATTACAAGGTTTATCATGTGCTTAGGATGTTGAATGGACAGGCGGATAAAGAGGTGAATCAAGGTACTTTACTCAGCAAAGGATAGCTAAAGATCAATGAGGAAACATCTCATCAATCGATCCCCTAATTGCAGAGCCAATCCAGACGCGTCTTTTCAAATGGACATGGCGTCAGATAGGAAGAGCGTCAGCCTTATTTTAGCCACCGCATGGATGAGATCTCAGCTCAGAGATTTGGAATCTCATACCATCCGTGAGGAACACGAGTCGGGACAGGCGAGTCTGCTGTTAAATGAAACCCGCTCAATGCAAAACGCATCTCAGCAGTTGGACGAGTTACTCGCAGGGCATCGGGCAGCAGCGAACAATCCGGGCCTTGAAGACATGGCATCGGGTTCCAAAACCCCTCTCACACCGAAATAAAGAATAGATCTGATCAGATCAGAATTGGAAAGCATTAGGGCCTCCACAAATCAGCGAAAATGGGAAACACTCAACTTTGAAATGCAGGATCTCATGGACGAACTCTCAGACGAAATTCATGTCGGTCTGAAGGATGCAGCCAATCTCATGGGTGACTTAGGGAAGCGTCTCTGTAATCTAGAGCAGAAGGTGGAGGAATTAACTAAGGTGTTCAGCAAGATTTCTGAGGCATCTACAGAAGATGCCACCAACACGGGTAAAGGAGGAGATCGTTAATGGCTCAGCAGACCGCCTTTAGTTTTGTAAGGAGCCCCAGCGAAGAATCTTGTCTCGGCCTTATAAGTCTTTCTTATCAGTTGTATTGTCTCACTAGTATTAGCATTCTGGTTGCATGTAATACAAGAATCCTAGCTGGATGAAGAATCATAGAGCAGTAGCTCTGATTAGATTTGTAAGGGTTAGGCAGCCTTCTCTGCCATATTCTAAATAAAGCTCCATAACCGTTTATGTTAAAAAAAAAAGGTGATATGGAAAAGTGATGGCCTCCAAAAAATAAAAATGTTATGTTTGATTTTAATTCATGGGAAAATTCTAATAGTTGAGAATTTCAAAAAACAAGGAATACAAGGTCCCTTGAGATTCTCTATGTGTAAACAATGTGAAGAAACTAGTGTTCACTTATTTCTGGAATGTGAATTTTCAAAAGAAATTTGAAGCTATTATTTTTCAAATATAAACATTCAAATGGACATGCCAAGGAGTGGGCAAGAAGAATTTCTAACTTGGAATGCGCATTATCTTAGAAACTTTTAGAATAAACCTCTTCTAAAACAAATATGAACAACAATTCCTCCCTTATTGTGTTGGAAGATTTGGTTAGCTAGAAACAAAATTATATTCATGAATGAAGAAGTCTCACCCAGAAAAGTGGCTACTTAGGCATTGGTCCTTTTGAGAGAGGCCATCTCAATTAAGGGAATTAGAGGACAAGTATGATCAAAATGGAACTTGAGGAAAAATTATGGATAAAAGATATTCTTAATGTTCAAAAACTTCCTAGTCATACTTAGAAAGGAAAACCACATAAATATCATAACTGGAAACTGATAATTCCAGAAGAGGAATTTTATGATTGGATATGTAGAAGAAAACACCATACTCTTTTCTTTGACAACACATTTAAAGGAAATCCAATGGAAAAAGGTGCAAGGGGGGGTTATCTTTGACCTTGAAGGAAAACATGAAACATCATATTCCTAGGGAATGAGAAAAGCCTCAAATAATCAAGTTGAGTCTTTGTATATTTAGATAAGAGTCTAGATAAGGAAGAATCAAGTCATAAAAAATATGACAGTGGTTGAAAATTTGATCATGGGAATTCATTATTTTGGTCTTTAAAACTCTCCCTAAAGACACTCATCTTAATAGATTGCTATGTCACACTAAAAAAATGTCAGAATGATTCGAGGAAGTCAAATTCCTTCATGTCCGGAGATGGATTAACCAATCAGTGGATGCAATGGCCAATAAGGCATGTTCCTTACCTCTTGGTAAAATTTGGAAAAATGGTGGGGGGGAGGAAGTTTGCAATCTCCCCTAAGTTTATTATCTACCCTTCTTATTAAATGACCATAATAACAATACATGACAAGTGGAATTTCAATTATAACATGTATTTGAATAGGACCATAAGGGTGACCTATCATGCTATTCATACACACTTGTGGGAGGCATTATTCATTATCCCT
This sequence comes from Picea engelmannii, assembly GCA_009831015.1. Classification (NCBI taxonomy): domain Eukaryota; kingdom Viridiplantae; phylum Streptophyta; class Pinopsida; order Pinales; family Pinaceae; genus Picea; species Picea engelmannii. The sequence goes on along the minus strand of ML799127.1, from coordinate 535,138 downwards.
GACAGGATGAGCTAGTGCAAAGCATGTGTAATTCTTCCTCATCTTTCGATGGGAATTTGGAAGTTTCAATTATGGATTTTGAGGAAAGGTCTAGGACTTTCCATTCTTCTCTTTATTTTTTTGGTTGGAAGGTTTGGTTCTAGTTTGAAGGCCATATTTGGAACCATTTCAAGTGGGGGTTCTTTGGAAGTGAAATAGGGAATACAAGACTCAACTACAATTTGGATTTCAACCTCGATGTTCAATCCTAGGTACTTTATTTGTTAATTATGAGTTTTCTTGTTCACAAAACTCAATAAAATCCTTTGGGACTGAAGGTTTATTCCCTTGCAGAGTTTATTTTTCAAGTTCCTCAATCAATTGTTTTCCTAGACAATTAGATCCATCATGGGATTACTTTCTCTTGGGATGGTCTTGTAAGTGTTTATTAAGCATGAATAGTTTCTTATATGAGATCTTAGATTCATATACTTGTTTTTCTCCTTCTGATAGGATATAAGAATTTTGGACTAATATTTATATTAGATACTCTGAGACAAGCAAAATGGAAAATCATCATGACCACTTTCGTGTTTCAATTAGATGTTGTGAGTGCCTTTGAGATGACATTCAAGAAACTGTATCATGGGGAATGGGGAGAATGGAGAAGGCACTAGGAGCATAGTTATGAAAAGGAATTAAAAGCTACAAGAAAACAAATTCTTAGGATGAAGGCCCAACTAGAAAGGCATAAGAGGAAAATAATCCTTATGGAGATAGTGGAAGAGAGCAATAGGGAGAAGCTAGAAAACGATAATATTTAATAAAAGAATTAGGAGAGAGATTGGCATTTGGAGTTGGAGCAAAATATTGGGTTTATAGATTTGAGGCATTTTTTCTTGCCAATGATTTTTGTTAGTGCCTTTGAACAAGAGAAAACAACAACTAAAGAACAAGACACAATGGAAAAACATTCTAAGTGATTCAAGAGAGTAGATCCATCTGTAATGTCATCCGTTGTAGGAAGAAAGAAGACTACCCACTTTGGTCATGGTAACAAAAATGTTTAATTATTATGATGTATTTCAAATCTATAATTGTTTTATCCATCCATTGGGTCATGACTGCCCACTTTGGTAATGCTAACAAAAAAGTTTAATTATTATGATGTATTTCAAGTCTATAGTTTTTTTAGGCCAATTTGTAATACTTCTTACAAGTCAGATAATCAATAGTAATATTAGAAAATTGAAAATAGGACAAATAGGAAGCAAATACCAACATCTTTAAAACATTCTAATTTTTTTTTACCGTGCCATCTCTTTTTGTTTGTATTAAAAGAATGGATTGTATAGTTGCATACCCCTCTTTTATTTAATATAAATAGTAATTGTTTATGTTAAAAACACATTTAAACTATGACCTATAACATAGTAACATAGGAAATATAATACTAGTTCTAAAATTCATTAAATGTGTGTATAATGTCTTGTGGTTGCTTGTTTCTATATGTGAATTGGTGTGTCTTGTTCACTATGTATATGTATGTTTGTGTGTGAACTTCATTCATTGTGTACATGTGTGTATTATTGTGTCTCATTAGTGATAAATTGTGTGCATGTATGTACAAACACATACATGTCAATGATCATATGATGCTAATGATGAACAATTTTTAAGGTGAAATGATCTCTCGCCTTCAAATAGTTAATCTTGCTAGGATAAATTTTTACATCTCAAAGTTAATATTAAAACACAATCTTAACTTCAAAAAAAGTTAATGTTAAAACATAATCTTAACTTATAAAAAATTAATAAATTTATTATGTTTAATAACATTCATATAATACTCTTATTAACTCAAGCAAGAGCATGAGTTGGTTTCATTTTGTAGATGACACGTTTGTCATTTGGCCTCACGGACATTCCAACTTGATCTCCTTCTTCAATCATCTTAACAACCTTCCCCCCGCCACATCCAACTCACTATGGAAACCCAAAAGGACAACTTTATCCCCTCCCTGGATGTTCTAATTTCTCGTCTTCTTGATGGCTCCCTTTCCCACCAAGTATACATGAAGAAAACTCACATTGATAGATACTTGAATGCCAGTTCCCACCACCATTTAGCTAAAAAAATACACGGTCTTAAAAACCTTAATTACTCGTTCTATTTGCATTTATGACCCTCAATTCCTCATAGGAGAAAAATCCCATCTAACCAGAGCCTTGTTGTCCAATGGCTACTCATGCTCTCAAATCAACCAAGCCTTCTACTCAGCTTGCAACCCTAAACCAAAATTACCCCCTTCCTCCTCTCCTCCTCATGCTCTCCTCTCTCTTCCTTATATTCAGGGCACCACCGATTACATCGTGAAACTCTTAGATAAAAATAATATCAAAATCATGTTCAAACCTCACAAAACCATCAAACAAGTTTTCATATCTGCTAAAGATAAATCCGAACTGATGCTTGCCCAAGAGTTTACCATATTCCTTGCTCCTGTGGAAAATATTACATAGGTAAAACTAGTAGAACCTTTAAAGCCAGGTTGAAAGAGCATATAGTTGATACTACCCATAATCAAATTTTCAAATCAGATATCGGTGAACACTCTTCTAAATCAAAGCACCTCATTTGATTTGACCAAACTAAAATCTTAGTCTCAATCCCTCATTACTCCTCTCGTCTTATTTGGGAATCCCTTGAAATTGAAAAACATCCTAATAACTTTAATCATGAATATGGATAAAACTTAGCCAAGCCTAGAAGCCCGCCATTCATCACCTAAACCAATAGTCTTCCTCCATTGAGATTGCTCGCAAACCTTTCCCTCATCCTCTCTTATTTCTTTGATAATTTTCCTCGCATCTAATTTTCCCCCTCCTCACATCTTTTATCTTGATCTCTTAGATTTACGCTTGTCTCTTTGTCCTCGCCGCCACTATTATCTCCTCTCAAAAACATGATTTTTTCTCTTTTAATTTAACAACCCCTTTAACTTCATATCATTATCCCTCACATATAACTCTATTCTAATATTATCTTCCCCTTCTCCTCTCTTCAATTATTTTTAATCTATTTATTTCCCTAATATTAATTCTTTGAAACCCTTATAATTCATTCTCATCACCTTCATTGATTACTCTTTATTTTACTTTATCATATTCATTGCATGCTTTCCCTAAACTCAACGATTATTTCTTATATCTCTTCATTATCCTCTATTCCCATCTTACCTTGTTTTCCCTTTATTGATCACCTTATTCCAATTCTTTATCTCTATGATTATTCTTAACTCTCTAACCTCAACGACCTCTACTCCCCCCACCCCTTTAACAATCCATAGGTATACCTTTCTAAATACCTAATCTCTATCTTTTCCCCACATTTATACCTTATTATTATTCTAATACTCCTGAATTTTTTCCTTATGTTTAATCTTACTTCACTAATCTCCACAACATATTTTTCTCCCCCTTTCAAAACCCTAGAACTTCACCCTTGCTAAATACCTAATATTAACGATTATTTCTAATAATTGGCTCAATACTAACCATTACCTTCTCTACCTTATTCCCCTTACTTTATACCCTATTATTTTAATACTTTATTAATATCTTTCTTTTTTCCCATTCTTGATTTTCTAATGTCATCGACTCTTTTTATCCCCCAATTTTTAATACCCTATATATTTACCATTATTAATTACCTAATATTAATGACTATTTCTACTAATTTATTTTTTTCATCACTATATGTTACCTTTTCATCTAACGATTACTTACCAATCCCCCTATAATTACAACCTCAACACTCTTTTCCAACTTATCAAGCTTATTATGTCCCTGATGATGGGGGGAGTGTCCACTCGAAACGTTGGACGTTTCAAAACTTCACACACAGCTTGCATCCAGAAATTTCCCTAGCAAAATATTGTTTTCTCTTATAATATCCATTTAACATACTATTGTTTTCCTTACAATATTCATACTTATTGGTCAACATTCTATGAGTACTAGCCGAGGTGGTTTGGTGAGATGGTTGGGAAGTAGTGCTTGCACGCTCCCCATCCGGATTCAAATCCCCAATGAAGCATGGCCCATTGTGATAAGGATGGAAGGATCGACGCCCCCCTCGTGGATGTCTTAGTCCTTGCTAACTCATAAGTTTCCTGCTCGGCGTTGGCCTGTGGGCTATTGACACTAGCCTAGGGTTTATAGTGGCAGTCAACCAAATTTGAGCCCGAGCCTCTCCCAAGTAATCCCGACCAGTTGCCAGTTCCCCTAGATCTTAAAAAAAAACTATTCTATGATTACGATAAAATTATTATTTTGAACTTCCATTTATGTACATGCATATTGCGTCATAAATATACTTTTGTGATGACCATTAATCATAATTGCACAATGGCCACAATCATAGTTCCATTAACTAATAACCACTAATTCTAGATGTAATAAATAACACGTGCTCGCACTTCTTGGTGTTATTAGTCCTTGTCGAAGGCATAGAGGGATTATAACGATCAATAATTCGTTGACTTCATATTAATATGTCCTTTGACTATAAATTTTCGCATCATCTGTATTGTTTGAACTATAGAAGTAAAAACATTATTTTTTATATAAGAAAAAAAACCTTATATGTCATCGTCTCATTGGAGAATATATTGGAGGTCTTATTGTCAGATTCGTTGTTCCCAATGTTGTAAATGTTTAGATATCCAAAGTTTTGAGCTTAGACGCTCTTTTTTATTTTTTATTACATTTTTACTGAAATGTTTACATACCGAAAGTTCTGAGCATTGACGTTGTTTTTTAATGTTTTTATTATTTCTATTTGTATTGAAATGTTTACATACCGAAGGTTTAGAGCATTGACACTTTTTTTGAGGTGCTTGAATAGGCCTGACAACTTAAATGTTTACATAGCGTGAGGCCCTTAAACAGGCCTGACATCTTAAATGTTTTCATACCGCGAGGCCCTTAAACAACCTGACAACCTTAAATGTTTACCTAAATAGGCTTCTCACAGTACATTTTTCCTCGAATTTTTCCATACAATGTTGCAGTGAATTTGGACAATATAATTGTCCACCGCCAGTTGCATAGCCATTGTATGTTTCATACTTCTTCTATGCTTGGAATGCAATTTGGTCATCATTGAAGATACATACATTGTTTACTGGTTCGGTGGGTGCTTCTTGTTCTTTAGTTAATCTGTTGCTACTTGTTGTTGTTTGGTTCAACTTTGCAAGGTTGAGGACCTACGCCTGCGATTGGACCTGTTGGTGTTTGTTGCTTGATTTTGTTTACTTCAACTTTGCAGGGTTGGGGTCCTGCATCCGCAGTTGGAGCTGTTTTTTTTACTTTGTAGGGTCCAAGTCCTGCACCAACAATTCGATTTGTGCTTTTGTCGTTCATCATTGCAGAGTAGGTTTGAATGTCATAATTTGATTTCTATTCGTTCTTTGTTGTTTACTGTTTGCAAGTAATAATGTTTGATTATTTTTACTGGCATGCTCGTCATATGTTTCAGGTTCCTTCTGTGCTTGGGATGAAATTTGGTAATCATTGGAGATACATATGTTGTTTACTGGTTCAGTGGTTTTTGCTTGTTCATTGGTTCCTTGGTTCGTCGGTTGCTTCTTGTTGTTGTTTGGTTCAAAATTGCGAGTTTGAGGTCATGGGGCTGTAGTTGGGCATGTTCGTCCTTCCTCACTGGTTTGTTGCTTGTTGTTTTCTTTTGTTTTCTTCGGATTTGCAAGTTTGGGGTCCTGCGCTGACAATTGGAGGTGCTTTTTTTTCACTTTGCGGTGTTCAGGTCTTGTACCCGCAAGTGGACCTGCGGTTCTGTCGTTTTTCGTGTCGAGCGAGGTCGAGATCTGACGCATGTCCCATGCCCGCCTATCCTGCTCTTAAATTTTGCTCCAATTTTTTTCCTAGCTCTGAACCATACCTACATGCCTTTGCAAAATGTTCTTGTAGAAGAAAAGGATATTGAGATGGTGCTAGCAAGAGTGGTGTTTCGTGGATTGCAAATTGTAATATTCAGTTTCTATGTTGCTTTGCGTGCAACATTGCTAGCATAATGAATGTGTTCTCAAATGCATCACACTGTTTACATTTGAACGAAACCATTATCATTCTAGGATAATTTATTGTTAACATGATACAAAATAGTGGCATAAAAAATAATTGGACAACTACATGTGCAATTGCAATGTCTGTGGTCTTTTTGTTAATATAAACATGTGCAAAATGCACTTATTAACCATATATGGTGAAATGTGAAAATATCACAATACAACTTCTTTATCATGTACACAGACAGGTCTGACCACGATACAATTTGTCTTGTACTTGAAATATGAGAAGTACATCAAAGATACTGCAAAATTATATTTCCATGTCTCAAAGCATATCTGGATACTTTGATGCACAAAACCAAAATCATTCAGCTATGGCCATACAATTTCTTAATATATTTTGTCTTGTAATATATTTTGGGCAGGAAAAACTCTATATAATTACAACCATGGATCGAGAAAAGCAAAGGTTCATGTTTCTAACTATCTTTTATTCTATTCCTTGATTCTCATTTATTGTATGTGCATATTACTTGTTCTCCCCTGCATACCAGCTTCCATTCATGTTCATTGTATTTTGTGCGTTCCCATGTTGAAACAAACAACATACCTGGAGAAGACGAAGGAGTCTTTACCGCAAATATAGAAGAGGAGATACAAAGGTGCATGCTTGTATTGTTATTTCATATTCCATTGTTTTGTATTTCATTTATTGTCTGTATATGTGTTCACCTAATTTATTGTATGTAGATATTGTGTATCTTCCTATGTAATAACTTATCTTCATGTCATTTGTATTCTTTGTGCCGCTATATTGAAATAAATCTAACTCTGTTTATTTTTTTACATGTTGTCCTGCATACCAACTTACCTTCATGTCCATTGTATTTTTTTGCATTGCTACATTTAAACAAACAGAATATCTAGAGAAGACGATAGACTCTTTTCCGCAAATGTAGAATAGGAGGTACAAAGGTGCATGCTTCTACTCTTATTTCATATTCCAGTGTTTAGTATTTCATTTATTGTCTGTATATTTGTTCTACTTGTTCTACTGCTTTGCACCTAATTTATTGTATGTAGATACTATATATCTTTCTAAATAGTAACTTATCCTCGTGTGAATCGTATTCTCTTTGTTGCTATGTTGAAATAAATAGAATTGTATTTCTTTTTTTTACATGTCTTTCTGCATACTAACTTACCTTCATGTCCATTATATGTTCGGCATTGCTACATTGAAAGAAACAAATTAGTTGGACAGGAATATGAATTCTTATATGCCACAACAGAGGGGGATAAAGTACAATATTCGAAAAGGTATACCAACTGTGCTAGTAAATCAAACACACAAAACAGGTGGGTGCATATAATATTGGACTAGAAAATGATGATTTGGAAACAATGGGCCTTTATTGAGACTTCTTGCTTCCAAAGATTTCCTTCCCCATTTCTAATTTTCCCACTTTCTATTATCCCCCTTTTTTTCCTCTTCTATACTTAATCAAATTCCCCTTCATTTTTCTCCTCTACTTTCGTTTTATGGTTGCTTTGCTTAGTCGTCTTTCCGAAAATGTCTAGGTGCGCAGGTTGGCGGTCTCACGGGTTCACATTTATACTCATGCTTCTATATCATGACTCCAACCAACGGTTTCATCATTTCATACTTAGCCACTTTTTCAATCACAGGTCCTCGGGCTGGCGGGTTCAAGATTGTGCCTCTAGCTTCGGAAGTTTCATGATATAAAGATTAGCCGCCATACCCCCCCATCATGCCTTATTCCATGTTACACATTTTTGCAGTCAAAAAATCCAAGGCATACAGTTTGACCGTCAGGTCCTCATGTTTCCTAAGTATCCCTTGACACCCTATTTTGTATTCCATCTCCTTCGACCTTGTATGTGACATTCAGAACAATTATGGACAATATACAGTGCATATGTTTATTTAGTCCTTCTGATGTTCATCTACACATACTTGCATCATAAAAAGTTGGACTAGTGACATGGCCATGAGCAGTCAATCATCACAAACATCAACAGACCGACAAGGCCAAAGGTAAAGATTCATACATTGTGTTCCTCATATGTTTACCAAACAAATATCCTCAGCTATTATTCATCTATGCCATGATAAATATGTTGATGTCATCTGCAACACATACTTTGTAGTTCACAAGAAGTATCAACGAGTGCAAATGAGATGTCGAACATAGCGCAAGTTCCACAGACTAAGAGGTCTGGTTGCAAACATTTGTCTCCATAATTCATCCAAGTTGTGTGTCTACTTGTACATTTATGCCAGGAAAAAATAAAACAAAAAAATAATGCAGACTACCATTCACATTACTTTTCCTGTTCAAAAAATGTCACCAGGTCTAAACTTATAACACCCAAAATACTATCAATAGAGGGCTTGAACAGTCGTTGAACTGGACAAGAGTTCGTCAGGGACATAATGGTCGTCTATAGCACCTACTTGGACAAGGAAAACAAAACTAGATCCATTATGTGTAATGACATGACAGACAACGAAGCCCTGATGACAGTCACACTGAGTATTCCCACACAACTTGTCCAGAAACATGCAAAAAAGATATTGCCAGGTAATGGGATATCCATTACAAATTTTAATATATTTCCCAAAACAATATATGACCATGGTGATTGTGATCGGATTATATCTCTCAACGAAACAAGTATTGTGGAAAAAATTATTGTGATTTGTTCATAATATCGTTTCGTCCTGGACACAACAATCAACCAACTTGCATTGAGCAACAACACTTACCCAATCGGAACCATTGGTGCAATTGTCACACTCGCGAGAAAACTTGGCTCGCAACACATTCTCCATATAAAATATGGGGAGTCAGACAACGATAAGGCAATGGTACCGTTCTCCATATCCAGTTTTGTCCTTTACTTTCACATGTCCATGTATCTCGGTTATGTTACACAACTATTGCACTATTCCATGTTGCAGCTACAATTGTTTGACACCTAGTCAAATTTGTTTTCATCAATGGAACAACAATTGCATAAAGGGAAATTTCCACTTATGCTCTTCAAAAATATAACAAATAAAAGAGATGTTAAAGAAAGGATCTTTTGCACAACCCAAGCAACATTTGTAACAGAATTGCGAACAGCCATAGTACATGATCTCAAGAAGCTAACTAGCTCTACAACTGTTGTGTGTATACATCTACAATTTCATCCTCACTTTTCTCATACAAATTTCCTTCACCAATTTTCTGCAGTTTTTCTTTTTTTGTTGTGCAGTTGTATATTATATTGTTCAATATATTAATTGCTATGCTCACGTGCCCAGGTTTAGGGTGTTTTGGTTGCAGTGAATGCGTACTTGACCCCCTTCGAGCCTGTATGTGCTAAATGAAACTCTCTTTCTTCTGCCTCTGCTTTGATAAATGATGGTACAATTGATTGTCTATGATGCAGTAAAAATTTCCCTTACATATATAGACATTGCCTCAATGTTGGCATCCGAACCGTGGGAAACACAATCATACATTGTACAATTAGACAACCTTTGTTACAAGATGTGCTTCATGGGTTAGCATAATTTCCATATGAAGTATACCTACAGAAAAAGAAAAACAGTTTCCACATGCTGCGCGAATTTTGGGTCCATAGCAAATTTACCTTAAATGAAGACAATGCAATACTGCATATCGGCTGGAAAAAATAATAATAATATGAAGCCTTGGCAGGAAATGAAAAAATATCATGTGTATCTGTAATTTTTCTTCAATACCCAAATGAATGTTCGTGGGACTCGAGTTCTTTGGAGTTTACATCTATGGCTGTAAAATTTTATTTCCATAGATTTTGTCTCTTTTGTGCACTTGAAAAAAATAAGGAGAAACTAACTACAAATCAAATCGGTGTTGTTGTTATTTTGATGTTTTTTTGCATCTTCCAGTAAGAATTTTTCATATTTGTTGGGGTGTCCAAATGAAAAAAAAAAATGATGGCTAGCTGTGGATTTGTTGGAGGAGTCTGCAATTTTTTGGGTGCCCAAATTGGGAAAATGTTTTCCAACTATATAGCAATGGCATGATTTATGCATTTTTTGGGTACCCAAATAAAAAAAAAGATGATCTCCAACTATACTTTTATGGTCAGATATCTGCATTTTCTCAGTTCCCTAATTGAAAAAAAAGGGCTCAACATGGGTTGAAGCATGAGCTTGATATGTTCATAATTCCCTATAGAGATTAGGGAGCTCGTGCATTGGAATTCATATATGCAGGTGCATTTATTGTTGATGTACAAGCGCATAAGATTGTTCAATCCATAAATGAGAAGCATAAGGAAAAACCCCATACAAAGTATCCAACTGTGAATAACTCAGGCCCATCCTTTGAACCATCGAAATGGCTTGCTCCTTTGGGCGGAACCATCAAGCATTTCCAATAATATTGGAAATTTGGCATTGTTAAAACTGGTAGTGATAGAACATGGCACTATCAGAAGAAAATGTCCATAGTGATCTTGCTTCATGGTAAAATAGTAATCGACAAGTTTCTTACTCCCCATTTGGGGGTTTGGTTATAGCTGGGATACAATTTCGAAGCTCCGTTGGTTTTTTGTTGTCTTGTGTTTGGCAGAATTTTGTTCTTATCTCATGGCCCTGGTTATTTTCTCATGGGAGCATATACCATATGTAAGAGAACCAATGCCACATGTGTTTTTTATATTATATCAAATTGTTTGATGCATAAGTCTATGCGTACTTCTCTATGGACCCTTGTGGGATCTCACTTGGCACCTTCCGTGTTCATGTGTTGCCTTGTGCCTCGACTTTCAATACATTTGGTGTTTACTTGGCTCTTGGTTGTATGATTCGTTCTGGAAAATTAATGATACATTCAGGATCTTGGCAGTGTTTCTATGATATTAAAGAATACACAGGACCTGCTTTTCCTTTTAATATAAGCTCTCAGATGCAAATGTAGTATGTGGCTCGTTTTAACACTTTTCCTTGATCGATGAACTTAGAAAAAATCATCTCTAGGAATACTTTGAACTAAAAGGATATATACTATGTGAAGTCCAATAGAACTATCATATCAACCACAGAAAATTCAAATTCAAATTTTTCGTTGTTATACTTACGGTGAAGTTGAAAGTACAATAATTTTACTTAAACATTCAAAACATGCTTTTCTTGTGGATTTTTGATGCTTCTCTTATGCAAACACATTGATTGAAGATCTCGTTCACATGTTTAATGCACTTCATAGTTACTATTAAGACCATCAATGGGGATTTCTTACACCAATTCTCGTTTCCGAAAATTGCCATCCCCTTTCTTTTTTCCCTCTGCTTTCCCTTTCTGGTTACTTAGTCATTTTTTGGAAAATGTCTAGGTGCACGGGTTGGCGGATTCACGTGTTTAGATTTCTACTGATACTTTTATATCACGAGTCTGACCGACCGCTTCCTCGTTCCGTATTCAGCAAAATTTTTGGATCGCGGGTTCCTGGGTAGACGGGCTCAACATTGCGTTTCCATTGTTCTGTCGCCTACAAACAACACTCGGACTTCCTCGATCTACAAATTGACAACCAAATTCCCCTTTATTTTTCTCATTTACTTCCCTCTCTGGTTACTTAGTTATTTTCCCGAATGTGTATTTTTTCCGAATGTCTCATGCATTTATATACAGCACCCGAAGTTCCGCAATATACAAATTGACCATCGAATTCTATCATTTTCCTTTGTTCCATGTTACACATTTTGCAATTAAAAGTTGGGATACATACAATTTGATCATTGAGCCGCCATGTCTCTTGAGTAGAACTTGTGGCCATGTTTTCAAGCCCGTCAATATGCCATGTTTCGAGTATGTCTCATGCTTTTATATCACAAGTCCGACCAACCGCTTACCCATTGCATACTTAACCACTATTTCCATCGTCGTTTCTTGGCCAGGATTGCTCAACATTGTGCTTCCATTCTTTCGCGACCTGCAAACAACACCCGAAATTCCACGATACACAAATTGGTCACCAAAATCCGTCATTGTGCCATGTTCCGTGTTACACATTTTGCAGTCAAAAGTTCAGAGACATACAATTTGACCATCGGCCCCTCACGTGTCCTGAGTATAACTTGTGACCCTATTTTGAAGCCTGACTGACCACTTTCCATACTTGGTCATTTCTTGTAATCTCTTTCGTGGGTTGGCGGGTCGACGAAATGTGCAATGCTTAATCGCTCTTCACCATCCCTGCCACCTTCACACTTCTTTCTAGATATGCAATTATTAATCTTTAATTCTAATAGCTCATCGTGTAGGAACCGTTAAGATTGTCATTAATGTCCGAAAGGCTGGAGCAAATTTGTCATTATTATGAATTAAACCAAGATTTGTGGAGGGTTGTGTTATCCTTTCCAAGTGTTCATTTAAAGAATCATGCAATCTTTTCTAAGGTTGGCGCCTTCACAAAATATATAATCCTTAATCGCTCTTCGTTGTCACCGCCACCTTCGCACATTTTTCTAAATATGCAATTAGTAAGATTTTATGGTAACAACTCATTACGCACGAACCGTGGAGATTGTCATTGATCAGTGAAAGTCTCAAGGAGATCTCCCATTGATACGCATTAAACCAATACTTGCAGAGGGTTATATTATCCCTTCCGAATGTTCATTTCAAACATCATTTGGATCAAACAGACATTCTCGTTAACTTATGGCAGCAGTTCGACAACAGTTATGTCCAAATATAGTAAACACCTTTGGGCATGATGACCATAAGTTCCAGTGCTCCAGGGCATATTCTTACTACTCATCTCCCTCCTCCCAGGAGCAAAAAAGGAGATGGTCCCTTGGTGCACCGAGATATATATTTCAAGCCAAATAATTCCAAGGAAACCTCGCCTACTCAAACAGACCACCCGCATGCATTGATGGTTGGTGCAGAGGTTGATGCGGTTGATTTCGAGATGGAAGAAGATGATCCGATGGACGATGATACGACAATGGATGATGGAAATGTAGACGTTGTTCCCACTCTTGTGCCCAAATTGAAATCAACCATAACAGGGGGCACTTCACGGATCGACGATGGTGACCTTGACAAGACCAAAGGAATGGGTTTCAAAAAATAAACTGACGTTGAACGCAATATCCACTTTGCAACTCGAGAGTAGGAATTCCAGAGGTCCAAATTAGTTTGTTTTGGGCGGAAGTCTTTCACTGTAAGGAAATGGTCTCTTGATTCTCCCATAAATATATTTCAAGACAAATAATTATTCAATTGTGGGACCACTCTCATGTTCTCTGGATATACAATTAACATCTTAGGGGATGAGGACCATAACTCCCACTGGTGCAAGGCATAGTCCTAATACTCATCTCATTCTGCCCAGAATGGACTAATTTGGGCCTCTGCAATTTCTCGTGCAGCCTATGTCCTTGAAGTATTTGCATGTAAGGAGGGGGTCTCTTGGTCCCCTCCCACCCAAAATGAATTAATTTGACCTCTCGAATTGCTCGTGCAGGCTGTGTCCCTGAAGTCTTCGACTGTGAGGAGGTTTTCTCTTGGTGTGTCCTAAATTTCAGTTTCGGGCTCTTCTGCTTGCCCTACAATGTTTTTCGTCTTCTTCCTCATGGGAATCTTGTGAGAACTATCAATTTTACCACAAGGATGGGTTCTTATGTCCTCCTGCATTTGAAAAATTATGGGTTTCTTTCTTGCTAGGGTGGGTTGTTAGACCGATGTTGCAGGGTGTCATGCTCTTTCCAGTGGCGACTGTGGATTGTACACTCTTCTCGTCGAGGCCTTTTCCTTGTTATTTGTACAATTCAGTGGTGCCTTGCAATGTCTCTAGGTCGCCAGCATCAGGAGCAGGAGTGTTGTTCCACTGCTTCAAGCCAGAGAATTATACCATTACGGAACCACTCTCATGTTTCTTTGTCACCTTAGGTCTTCCACAAAATATTGAGATTGCGACAGCGAACATTGACCTTTCGTGGAGAAGACTACAAGGAATTCCTAAAGAAAATCATGGTAATGAGTCTTGTATGCATGTTGAAGACCATCTCGATGGCTCCTGCATGTTGTCCCACTAGAGGAACAACACATAATTGTATGCATGTTTTTGTTTTTTGGTGTGTAGATCCTGTACCAGTATTAATGAAAAATATGTTCAATGTTTTGGTGAAAATAACTCAGTCCAATTTCTATGGATAGATATACACTGGCGAGTAAATTTTTTTTTATGGATTTACTATTAAAAAAAATTCCTTGAAATCTTGGTTGTTGTTTCTTTGCCAGATTTAACACCTCTTCTCATTAACATGGTTTGATAGTCTCGTGGTTCTTGAATATTGTATTGGCTCAATTAATTTGATCTAATATGGATCATTTAACAATTATATGACAATGGATTGTGTCGATTCCATCAGGCTTCTATGGAAATAAAAATTAATTTCAGATAGTTTCAAACCAACATTCAATTATATTCCTATTGCAGATAGAAAATAGCAACTCTAATTCACGATGTGGCAGTCGCGGCCCTGCCCTAGAAATTTCGTTTTCATCTCAACCCTGTTGAGCAAACAATTTCTTATTTCCCTTTCGCTTCCTTGATTCCTTTACTCCAAAAGGAAACAATTTATTAGTTGTCCATCCCCTGGCCTCTATTTGAGCACTTTTTACTTTATTAATGAAATTACCAAATTTCTTCTTCGCAAATAAAAATAAAAAATGATCTATGGTGGTTGTACTCAAATGGGACTATGAAATCAACTACAATATTAAAATTCAAAATCATCATTGTTGTTTCTAGACATGAAATTATTAATCTTTAATGCTAACAACCCATCATGCAAGAGGTTTAATACTTAAGTTAATATGTCAAAGTCATGGAAGAATGTATGAAGAACACAATTACTCCCACAAGTTGCAATAAAAACAAATCTTCAACAAAGCATTTGCTCACATCCTTTTTAATGGTACAAGCAAAATAGAAAACGAGTAAGTGGATAAAATATTGGACTAAAAAATGATGGTTTTGCAACAATGGGGCTTGTTTGAGACCAATTCCCACTTACAAAAATTTCCCTCAGCTTTTCTATTTTCCCACTCTTTTATCCCCTTATTTTCCCTCTTCTATACTTAACCAAATTCCACTTTCTTTTTCCCCTGTAGTTTCTCTTTCTGGTTACTTAGTCATTTTTTCCGAAAATGTCTTGCTACGCGGGTTGGTGGATTCACGGGTTCACATTTGTATTCATGTTTTATATCGCGATTCCACCGAGTGCTTCCCATTTCCATACATAGCCACTTTTTCGATCGTGGGTTCCCGCCCAGGCGGTCTCTAAATTTCACTCCCATTGTTTCGTGACCTACAAACAACACTCTGACTTCTGCGATATACAAATTCACTTACAGACTCCCACATCATCCCCTCTTCCGTGTTACACATTTTTCACTCAAAAGTTTTTATATATACAATTTGACCATCGGGGCCTCACGTCTCCTCGGGAACCCTTGTCGCCCTATTTTGAAGCCCGTCCAACCACTTTTCACACTTGGCCATTTCTTGGAATCTCTTTCGCGGATCGTCGGGTTGGCGGGTTCAGGAAATTTCCAATTCCTATTCATTGTTTCGTGTGCCCTCCACCTTCATACTTCTTTCCAAGTATATGCAATAAGTATACAACTTCTCCATAAACATACAAAAAATCTCTTGCTAGGAAATGAGATATCTATTACAAATTTGAATATATTAGCCCTTATTTTCTCTCTTCTATACTTAACCAAATTACTGTTTCTTTTCCCCCACTACTTTCTCTTTCTGGTTACTTAGTCATTTTTTCTGAAAATGTCTAACTGTGTGGGTTGGTGGACTCACTGGTTCACATTTTCACTCGTGCTTTTATATCGCGAATCCGACCAACCACTTCCCATTTCATACCTAGCCACTTTCCCGATCACAAATTCTCGAGCAGGCGCGCTCTAGATTTCACTTCCATTTTTCTGTCACCTGCAAATAGCACCCCGACTTCCGCAATATACAAATTTACTGCCAAACTCTGACATCCATACTTGGCCATTTCTTGGAATCTCTTCCGCGAATTGTCGGGTTGGCGGGTTCACGAAATCTCCAATTCCTAATCGTTTTTTCTTGTGCCCGTCACCTTCGCACTTCTTTCCAAGTGAGAAATAACTTAGGTTTAATGCTAACAATTCACCATGCCTCCAGGAGACAGTCATACTAACTGTCCCTACACAACTTGTCCACAAACATGGAGAAAACATCATGCCAGGTAATGGGATATCTATTACAAATATCAATATATTAGCAAAAACGAGTCCCACCGACTGTTTCCCTATTCCATACTTACCAACATTTTCACTTGTGGGTTCTCGGACAGGCGGACTACACTTCCATTGTTCCTTGACCTGCAAACAACACCTCGGCTTCTGTGATATACAAGTTGACTTCTGGACTTCCACATCATCCCCTCTTCTGTGTTACACATTTTGCACTCAAAAGTTTCGATACATACAATTTGACCGTCGGGGCCTCACGTCTCCTCAGGAACCCTTGTCACCCTATTTTGAAGCTCGTCTGACCACTTTCCACACTTGGTTATTTCTTGGAATTTCTTTCGTGGATCGTCAGGTTGGTGGGTTCAGGAAATTTCCAATTCCTGGTCATTGTTTCCTGTGCCCGCCAACTTCACACTTATTTCCAAGTATATGCAATAAGTATACAATTTTTCCATAAACATGCAGAAAAGATATTTCCAGGAAATGGGATATCTATTACAGATTTGAATATATTACCCCTTCTTTTCCCTCTTCTATACTTAACCAAATTCTTGTTTCTCTTTCCCCTCTACTTTCTCTTTCTCGTTACTTAATTGTTTTCCCGAAAATGTCTATCTATGTGGGTTGGCAGACTCACGGGTTCACATCTGCACTTGTTCTTTTATATCACTACTCCGACTGGCCACTTCCCCATTCCATACCTAGCCACTTTTCCAATCACGGATTCAAGAGCAGGTGGGCTCTAGATTGCACTTCCATTGTTCTGTAATCTGCAAACAACACCTTGACTTTCACAATATACAAATTTATTGTCGGACTCTGACATCATACCCTATTCTGTGTTACACATTTTTCACTCAAAAGTTCTGAGACCTAAAGTTTGACCATCGAGTCCTCACGTCTCATGTGGAACTATTGTCACCCCATTTTGAATCTCATCCGTCGGCTTTCCATACTTGGTCATTTCTTCGAATCTCTTTCGCGGATCGTCGGGTTGGCAGGTTCACGAAATATCCAATTCCTAATCGTTGTTTCCTGTGCCTTCCACCTTCACACTTAGTAAGCTTCTAAGTGTGCAATTAGTGAGCTTTAATGCTAAACCAGGATTTGAGGAGATCTCTCATTATAATGCATTAAACCAAGATTTGTGGAGGGTTATATTATCCCTTCCGAGTGTTAATTTCAAACATCATGGAATGTCGTCCGCACATCGTCGGGTTGGCCCGTTCATGAAACCTTCAATCCTTAATTCCGAAAACAATTATGACTGGTCGTTTCCCTATTCCATACTTAGCCACTTTCCCGTAATTCTGCAAATATACAAACTGACCATTGAAATGCCCCATCATGCCCTCTTCTATATTACGCATTTTGCAGTAAAACATTCTGAGACATACAATTTGACCGTCGGACACTCACCTCTCTTGAGTATCCCCTGTAACCCTATTTTGAAGCTCATCTGACCACTTTCCATACTTGGCCATTCCTTACTTTATCTTCCCCGTCATCGTCACCTCTGCACTTGTTTATAATAAAAAATTGTTTATAAACACGCACACACACACACACACACACACACACACACACACACACACACACACACACACACACATAT
>ML799127.1:480054-516798 GCA_009831015.1 Picea engelmannii | reverse complement strand
ATATATATAAAAGAGTCATATTTATAATAAAAAAGATTGTTTATAAAACACACACACACACACATATATATATATAAGGTCTTATTTCTAAGTATGCAATTAGTAAGCTTTAATGCTAAACCAGGATTTGAGGAGATCTCTCATTAATACGCATTAAACCAAGATTTGCGGAGGGTTATATTATCCCTTCCGAGTTTTAATTTCGAACATCATGGAATGTCGTTCGCGCGTCGACGGGTTGGCCCATTCACAAAACCTTCAATCCTTAATTATGAAAATGAGTCTGACTGACCATTTCCCTATTCCATACTTAGCCACTTTCCTGAAATTCTGCAAATATACAAATCGACCGTTGAACTGCTCCATCATTCTTTCTTTTGTTTTACGCATTTTGCAGTTAAAAATTCTGAGACATACAATTTGACCGTCGGACACTCACCTCTCCTGAGTATCCCTTGTAACCCTATTTTGAAGCCCGTACGACCGCTTTTCATACTTGGACATTCCTTACTTGCTCTTCCCCGTCTCTGTCACCTTCGCACTTATTTATAATAAAAACTTGTTTATAAACACACACACACATATATATATATATATATGCAATTAGTAATCTTTAATGCTAGTAGCTCATCATACAGGAACCATATAGATTGTCATTGATGAGTGAAAGGCTCGAGGAGATCTCCCATTAATACACATTAAACCAAGATTTGTGGAGGGTTATATTATCCCTTCCGAGTGTTAATTTCGAACATCATGGAATGTCGTTCACGCGTCGTTGGGTTGGCCTGTTCATGAAACCTTCAATCCTTAATTTTGAAAATGAGTTCGACCAACTATTTCCCTATTCCATATTTAGCGACTTTCCCGAAATTCCACAAATATACAAGCCGGTCGTTGAACTGCCCCATCATGCCCTCTTCTGTTTTATGCGTTTTGCAGTCAAAAATTCCGAGACATACAATTTGAACGTCAGCACCTCTCCTGAGTATCCCATGTAACCCTATTTTGAAGCCCGTATGACCGCTTTTCATAGTTGGCCATTCCTTACTTTCTCTTCCCCATATTCGTCACCTTCTCACTTGTTTATAATAAAAAATTGTTTATATATATATATATATATAATGTCTTATTTCTAAATATGAAATTAGTGAGATTTAATGCTAACAACTCATCATGTAGGAACTGTATAGATTGTCATTAATGAGCGAAAGGCTCAAGGAGATATCCCATTAATACTCATTAAACCAAGATTTGTGGAGGGTTATATTATCCCTTCCGAGTGTTAATTTCAAGCATCATGAAATATCGTTCGCGCGTCGTCGGGTTGGCGCGTTCATGAAACCTCCAATCCTTAACTGGTATTCCTCGTACCCACCACCTTCGCACTTTTAAGTATGTAATAAGTAATCTTTACTGCTAACAGCTCACCATGCAACACCCATATAGATTTTCATTAATGAGCGAAAGGCTCAAGGAGATTTCCCATTCACACGCATCGAACCAACATTTACGGAGGGTTATGTTATCCCCTCCAACTGTTCATTTCAAGAATCGTTTGGAGAAAACAAATGTTCTCATAAACTTATGGCACCATCTCGACAATAGTTCTTTGGAGATATAGTGAACATCTTCGGGCGCGAGGACTAGAAATTCCAGTGTTCTAGGGCATATTCTTACTACTCATCCCCTTCTACCCAGAACATAATAATTTGGACCTATGGAATTGCTCGTGCAGGATGTGTCCCTGAATTTTTTGGCTGTAAGTAGTTGGTCTCTTGGTGCGCCGATAAATATATTTCAGGCCAAAGAATTATTCCACTGCGGGACTACTCTCTTGTTTCTTTGTCACCTCAGGTCTTCCGCCAGATGTTAAGATTGTTGGAGCTAACATTGACGTTCAGAGGAGAAGACTCCAAGCAGTTCTTAAGAAAGCATACTAACGGGTTGGACCTCTTGCCCAAGTTTCTGGAAGACCCGATGGAAGTTCCTGAAGATATCACAAGCTTGCAGGTTAGTTCATTTAGAAATCCATTCCAAAAAATTGCTTGGTTGTTTACAAGAATAACGGGACAGGAATCCACAGCGACTATTTCCCGCATGGTTCTTTATATATTGTATTTCACAGACAAGGAACAAGCCATTTTTTATTGGGGGAAGCTAATTTCCCATGAAATCTTTTCCCAATTGTCAAGATTCAAAAAGAAGAAGAAATTATATATGTTATCCTACTTGGTTTTCGTGATAGCGCATTGTTGTCTATTTCCAAAACTATCTATGTCCAAGAAGATAAACTGAGAATTCAACCCATAAACCTTTTGGCACCAGGCTTTGTGGAAGCACAAGGCCTCCCATTGTTTTTATGAGGTTTTTGATGACTTTGTCTTTGTTTTCAAAGTTTTATTATTAGGAAAGGATGCTCCCCGCATATCTGACCAGGCAACCAAGTTTTTGGACAAGAAGGGGTCACTTGAACAAATGTTGAATTGCAGTGTGATAAGGATTTTTGGCTCCAAGGAAAAACCTCCTCTCCTTCCATGTCACATTATGGACATAATGTTTGTTACAGAAATAGAAAGGAAATACGACTACCGGTTGCATATATTCCATGAGAAGAGAAAAAAATAGTTCATTCCTCTACCTTGGAAAGTCGGGGACTTCGTGTTGAGGAACGTCAACAAAATTGACGAATTCGCATCCCATTTCAACAACTTGAACCTAAGATATGTTGAAAGGCTAAGAGGGTTCAACCCTAATGGAATTTTTTAGAACATTTACTTGCAGTTGGCCTCGACAATTATTTTTTCCAAAGACAGCTGAGCTAAAACAGAGACACTAACGACAACACTCCTACTTTTGATGTCGGCGACCTAGACACATTGTAGAGCACCCCTGAATTGTACAAGCAACGGGGAAAAGGCCCCGGTGAGAAGAGTGTTCAATCGTCAGATACCACTCCCAAAAGTACGACATCCTGGAGCATCACTCCAACGACCCACCCCAGTAAGAAAGAAACTCGGAACTCTTCAAACGGAGGAGGAGATAATAACCCTCCTTGCCTTAAAACTGATAGTTCTCAAAAGCTTCTCGTGCAGAAGAAGAGAAACAAATTGTAGGGCAGACAGAAGAGCCTGAAATTGAGAGTGAGAACATGGAACTTGAGACTGATCTGGATAGCGTATTCCGCAACCTTGATCAGCCCAAAGACGTGATCCATCATAGTCTCCCAATGGACATAGTTGATACTGAAATTTTTGACGAAGATGAATCCTTCGTATTCCAGAGCGTTGTTTTTACAGCGAGTCTAAAAATTTAATTATTGAAAAGAGAGATGTAAAAAATAAGAAAGGGAAATATCTCAGAGATTAACCTTGCGAACATGCGGTCGTCCCAAATTTCCCGACTTCACAGAGAAACCAGAGATGCTCTTGATGATTCCATTGGAGGCATTCAAGTCGAGAATGTCAGACTAAAGGACCGAGTCAAGGAATTGGAGTAAGATTTGATTCATATGGTATTGATTGCCAGTCCTTTAGCAATAGCCATGCTTTCCACCCCTGCAGCCAAGTTAAAAGGATCCTCTAGCCTCCTCGCATCATGTAGAGGATATGTGGAGAATAATATCAAGAAAAGAATGGAACTGATTACTGAGGCCTGGGAAATATCACAAAGTATGGCTTCCCTTGGAACGAGGGCACATGCTTTGCTCAAACATTTGCAGACGGATTTAAAAAATGAAGAACATTTCTATTTAGACATGGTCATCCCTTTTGGAACCCATGTCAACAACATGACAGAAACGAGAAGACAATAAGATCTCCCCTCCAAAAACTGGATCACTCAATGAAATGCATGCTAGAAAGAGAAAGTGAAGAACCTACATCTCATTGTTCAATCATGTGAACAAGCCATATCAAAGAAAGAAATATAATTCACAAAGATGACCGAAATAGACTTAACCAGAAGGACCAACGAGGTCCAAGACCCCAACTTAATCGTCAACTCCTTGCCCTTAACTAAGCAAGCCTTCGATAAACAAGTTGATATTTTTAAGGGGTTGTCATTAGAAAATTTTTACAGCATCCTTTAATATGGTGAAGATGACGTGGAAAATTGGCTAGTCAACTATTCGATACAAAATGAAGAAATTGATCAAGCTCTGCGTAATCTTTTTATCGATCTAAGGGAATTAGAAAAGGAAATTTTCAACATAAAAATATGGAATGAGATCAACGTAGCCCCCTTGAGAAGCTACATTGAAGAATGGGTCCAAAAGGCAATGAAGCAGGTCGTCGATGAAAGACAATAAGCAGTTGGCACGATTCTAGTAGTCGTCGACGACAGCAATAAAAATGCATCAACAATCAAATAGAAAAAGGGGAGATATGTACCATCATTGTAAGTCTATAATGATCACATCCTACTTTGTTTATCAATCCAAATATTCCACCTTTTTAAATAGAAATGTCTAGCCAAAGACAGATACCTTCTAATTTCTTCTTTTCAGGTATTACTCTCTACCTTCGCCCACTTCTTCTTTCCACAGTCCTATTTCTTGTACATATTTCTCTTATGGTCCGCGAGATCCCCAATCCTAGTCTATATGACAAACACATTTAAATTTCCATGAATATGTAACAAAGAATATTATTTTTTGATATATTTCAAATAAAACTATTTTTATCTCCTTTTATATTTATGTGCTCAGAAATTTTTATCTTCAACTATGTTGAATGTCAAGAAATTGTGTTTATTTAATTTGAATGTAACTTTATATGTGTCTTCTGTGTTTTATCTTTTTCTCATGCATATCGTTTTCTCTTACTATGCATATAACTTTATTTGTCCTGGCACATATAGAGACACACAAGCCAGATGTTCTATGGAAATTGTACTTAACTCTAACCAGTTGGAAGTATACAAAAATCATTATGAATCAATTTAATAAATACATTGAAGAGATAAAACATGCAAGGTAGGAACGGAAATTTCGAACATAGCAAGTCACACTACTGGAAAGAACGGAAATTTTGAACATAGCAAGATGGATTATATAGTTTCAAAAACTAAATGGGAATCTAGAGGCCACGTGTCATTTCCTACATGGATACCACATGTGCTTCATGCTGCTTGCCACATCTCAGCTGCAGTTTACATCTGCCTCCGCTACTTTTTCCCCATCCCTGTGCATTTATTCCCAATTCAACCCGGCAGAGACTACGTTGCCATGCAACACTTGTTTAGATCTTTGATGTTAGAACATGCGTGTACCCAAGCATTTTAATTTTAATTTTAATGATGACTCAAATATTACATTCCAAAATATTGACGACATTTACACATTAATAAGAGTCATATCATGCTATTGCTAACAATAATTTTTTAACAACTTCACAACTATCTCACCATATTTGTTACTTGGCACATTAATATGAGTCATATTGTGCAATTATCAATATATCACTAGCAATATTTTTAGCAAGTTGAGATGCATCTAGTGACCATCTTGATCTTGGTGAATTATTTTAATTTTTTTCTAAATTAATCTACATGATTCATCTTAATGCGCTTACATGTGCATTGCTAATTTGGACTTTTATTTATCTATATGCACATTGTGTCATAATGATATTTTCATGATGACCATTAATCATAATGGCCATTCATAGTCCCAATAACTAATGACCACCAATTTTACTTCTAATAACAAACATTTGTTGGCACTTGAACCACTTCGACGTTAGGTAAGACTTTAATTTTAGAACATGTTAATGCTCCAAAAGTTTTAAAAGTTTTAATGACCACTCCAATGTTACATTCCAAAAAAGAGACATTATTCACAAATTAATAAAAGTAATGTAATGTTATTTTTTTTTTAAATTATAATTGGAATATTTTTATATTAAACAAAAGTTGCAGCTATGCAACTAGAAGTACAATACAACTTATTTCAAAACAATACATATAAAGATTAAAAATAGACTAACTACTAGCATGAAGCTATTACAAAATTGCCTAAAAAAGTCTAATATTATAGATTCTACAGAACAAACCTTAAATCCTAAGAACTTTGCCGTACATATAAACTTAATCGAGGGCATTTTTACTGGTGGTTTCATCTGTTGTTTCCTTGGGTGAGTTTGAGGAGTGTTTAACCAATTCAATATTCTTCGGGAGGTGATGGACAACGTCTCCTTCCATTCACTTTCCACAGTTAGAATCAACCAATTGTACCTAGGTAAAATCTGCAGATTGGTCACCTTTAGACAAGTTGACCACCATATTTTTTACCATGTTAAAATCTACCTCCACTAGATTTATTTGATGTTTATGTTGCACCAGGGTTCCCATTATTGTGGCAATTTGGGAGGTGGCATTTCTATCATGTTCGTGAATTTTCATTGGCCATAAGAATCAGGATGTGATTACCTTGAATTTATTCCTCATGCTTCCATAGAGCTCGTCTTATCTCTTGGAGTTCCTCGTAATCCATATGGACAAAGAAAAAAACCATTTCACAAAGCCAAATAGAAATGTCACTATATTATTCATTATCAGTCCTTATCAAAGTAACTAGATCACAAGTAATCCAAAGTAGGAGCAAAGATGAATCCAAATTGTCGCAATGAGTGATACCCAGAAAAAGAATGAATAGGGGAATTCAAGAGAGAGAAACAAGGTCAAATTGAGAACCTTCTATACACCCAAACAAGGGACAAGAACTAAATAACCAACTAGAGCTATGATAAAACTCAAACTAGAACCATACATTTTTTCCTCGAGCTTGCCAAAAAACAAAATTCAGAGAAGGGTTACCCGAATACCAACTATCTCCAATTGCGAACTGACAAACCTCTAAAATAAGGGTTGAATCATGAATGAAAGAAACAACAACTATCTCTCCTAAATTGAGACATGAAATTAACTCTGAATTGTCGAATCCTTCATGAAGGATAGAGGGTAAAGTTCTCAGCCTTCTTGAAAGATAAAGGAGTAGATACCACTCCCTAGAGCCAAAGACTAAAGAACACTGAACAATTCCTCAAGTTAGAGTGCCTGAGACATTGCACGAAGAAACTAGACCAAAGAGCCACGATCCCACAATGGTTAGGGGAATTGTAGTAAGCACAGATTCAAAAGCATGCCAAGAGAGGTATGGGAGCATGTGAAAGGATGGGGAACATCGCTTCACATAATTTGAACTGAAATAGTGATGTGAATGTGATTTCTCTGTATGCATGGAGAAATTTACAGAAGGCTCGTTGTGTATATTGAAGAAGAATTACATGTGGTGTACACATATAATCATAAAGAACAACAATATTGAATAATCACACATCCTATCAATTGGAAAATGTAAATTTTGATATCTTGATAGAAAAATTAGGTACTATACTTGTTTTACTAATAATTCTTTGGATTATATGTTGTTAAGAATTCCTAGTTAACAAGCTGTTTACTACAACAACCATGGATATAGATAGTCAAGCATAAAATGATGACAATGTGCAAAAAAATAGTAATTAGTATAGAGTATACAATGTTGAGGAAAGTTCGGTGATGGAAATAAGGAAAAGAAGCTAAAATATCTGGTACTCAACTTGTCTCATTGATTCTCTTATTATTTTTAAAATTTATTTAATTGTCACAATTCATAACATTTATTTTTAAAATTTATTTAATTGTCACAATTCATAACATTTATGAATATCATAACATATCCTTCAATTTACGTTCACCCACAAATTACTAGTGTCAATTTTGAGTTGATAGCTT
This sequence comes from Picea engelmannii, assembly GCA_009831015.1. Lineage (NCBI taxonomy): Eukaryota > Viridiplantae > Streptophyta > Pinopsida > Pinales > Pinaceae > Picea > Picea engelmannii. The sequence goes on along the minus strand of ML799127.1, from coordinate 509,022 downwards.
TAGAGCCATGTAACGTTATAGTTGTATGATAACATGAGTAGTAATACTCAAAGAAGTTTTGGTGTTTTCACTTTTTGTGTTGAAACAATCTTTTTCATCTCTTTTTATTTCATGTCATTAATGATGTGTATTCTCTACCCATGGATTCCAAGCCATTCAAGGCCATTGGAAAATTTTCATATGGTTTGGTGGAAATTTTTATGGTTTTTTTTTATGTTGTATTTTAGGGATTCAAATCTTGTTAATGATGTTGAGCTATATCCATTTGGCAATTTAAGGAATTTTGGTCATTTGAAAATTTTCATATTGTTTAGAAAAATATTTCATGTCATTAACAATTTTTTATATACTGGCATTTCAACCATTGAAAAACACTTTCTAAATTCATATAAGTTGGATGATATTGGGGCTTGACCATCCTTCATGATGGCCAATCTAATATATTATCCATATTTGATGGGGAAAATGTAACATGACTGGTATTTTGATTTCCAAATTCCCACCCTTTTTTTATGGTGATACAATAACCCATCATATGCGCTACACTTATTATTAGATCATGACCTAGCTCACATTCCCCATCCACATTTCCTCCCACATGCATGCATGGAGTGAGGTGTCATGAATTGATTCACAACATGGAAGAGATCATTAAGGGTGGAGACAAGGTGTTGACATGAATGAATGAATTGATTGATGACATCCCAACATGATGAAATACTAATGGGTGGCAGTGGGTGATGGTGTGAATTAATAAATTGATGGATATATTGACTTGGACAAAATATAAATCTATACATTTAATACACTTTAAAAGCATTTAATACTCATCTATTATGGAATTTTTTGACAGATGAGTTAGCTTTCACATGAAAGCACACACGAGACTCATGCCTCCAACATTATATAATGGAGTTATCTTCTTTGAATATCCTCTTCTATTCTTGAGATATCAGGGGTAGATAAATTCATGTTCCTCTTCCCCAAATTCTATGATTTTTTCTTTTTTGATGTGGAATTCATATTTTGAATGCAACACTTCCTTCCACTTCCTCTTCCAATGCAAAACTTCACAAGAAGCATGTGGGAGGCCAAAGCCATGGAAAGTATTAGGGAGGTGAATTTCTTAATTGGGAAAAAGAACTTGATTTCTATTCCTCTTCCAAAGCAAAAGTTCATTGGAATTGTATTCATTAGGATATGTTTCACAATACCCATTTGAAGTATGAGGGAGGCCAATTGCTTAATTGGGAAAAATAATAACTTATTGTTCAAGTGATTTCCCTCAATTAATCACTCGGCCTCCTTTGATATTTTCTACAAAATAACCAACATAGACAATATCAAGGGAGAAAAATCCCATTCCTCGAAGAATCACACCAATTAGGACTGGGTAATATCTAGTTTTACTTGTGAGCTGTGGTGATGCAAATATAATTGCTTCGACACTTTTAATACTACAATAGAGACATTTGTATAAGGGTATGAAATGTCTATTTTTACTTGCAATGTTTCGTGATGCAAAAATTATTGTGTCAACACTCTATTCTTATGATAATAGAGATATTTGTATGCCCAAATTAGATATTAGTGCAATGATACATAGGTCTAGTTTCTTTCCTTGTTTTAAATGGAAAATTATTATTTCCATTGTAGCTTGAGAGAAAGTTGAATTTGTAAAGAAACAACTCTCAAGTATATTATCACTCTTTTGATGAATGAGATTTTTTTTGCTTGCATGTTCAACATTCCAATTTTGACAAGTCCCCCTTGCATTTTAGGCACTAGCTTGCATTTTCAAGAATGGATATTATATCAGATTCAATGAATTTTCTCCCCTTGATGTACTTAAATATTGAAATTATCTTCCTAAATGGATCAAGGATGACTTCACAATTGGAATAAATTTATGGGTTCCATATTCCCATTACACATGTGGTTATACTGTACGTCTTTAGAAGTTTGAAGATGGAAGGAAACAACTCTCAACTTGTAAAGAAACAACTCATGGTTTATATACTAAGCTTCAAATTGTAAATATGTGTGTATGTTCTATTGGTAAATTTTTAGATACCAAATAACATCAATGGATTTCAAACATCTTGTGGATTCCATGGTGTATTTGGTTATGTGGGTGAATATCTCCAATTCAAATGTATGGGAGAATCAATCATATCATATTGGCTCATTTCATTATTTATCTTATTGTTCCATTAGTCCAAATTTGATTTTGTATGGAGTAAAATATAAATAAAGTTCCACTATTTAAGTGGGCCCTCTCATGCGAATCCCATGTCCACACGGGATATTGAAATTTTAGTGCAATGATGTCGGGAGAAACTATGATTGCATCCTATTGACATTTATCCTATGCAAACTCAACTCTTAAATGTAAAATTATTATAGACAAAGCTTATTGTAATTGAAATATTCTATATCCACTAATTATCCTTATCTTTTACATCATCTACAAACACTTTTTAAGTACTTTTGTTGTATTTCCTTTCATGGTGGTTTTCCAAATTTCATTAAAACCGCCAATAAAAGATGCTAGGCTTGGAAAATTTTAGAAAGTTTTGTTTTTCATTTAATAAGCTTGAAAATATATCTCATTTCATATAACCCTAGGTTTTGTTAAATCTTAATCTATTGAAATGATTGCTCACTTAATCATAATGGTCACTTTTCATTTCATAACCTTGCAAGAATTAATTGAAACGTGAACCTTGAAATGTTATGCAATGGAAGTAAGATTGAAAGGATATATTATCTCATGATATGAAGTATTTTTTAATGGCTTAAGATTGAATGCTTGTAATAATCCCATGTTCAATACAGAACTCATGTTTCCTTGATATGGGATTCATCTCTTGAAGGAAAATCTTCCTTCCACTTCCTCTTCTACTGCATAAGTTCATGGGAAGCCTATGCACCGACATATGCATTATTAAGTTCATGGAACATATAAGGGAGAACAAGTTCTTTGTTAGATATCAAATTTCATATAACTTGATGCTCAAATGGAATTAATCTTGAATAAATCCTAACATCCGCTAGGATTGAATAAAGTTATCCTTTCAAATGGAAATGACATACAATGGTAGTAAGCATGAACAATATCCATTTTCATGAAAATGGGGTATTTTTCATTAGCTTAAGATTGAATGCTTGTAGTAAGCTTGAAAGTATATATCAATTCATAAAACCACGGTATTCATTCAAGGTTAAGCTATTGAAATTATATCTCATCAAATCCTAGTGACTGTAATGATTCACTCAATCATAGATATCATTTCAAGGTTATAAAAATCATAAAGATAGTTCATTGGATTCATTCAATCTTACTATCAATGAATATCACTTACACAGATAACCATTTGACAACATGTATACTGGACCAAAGTAATAGTTCACATTGTCGTGTATATTACATAGGATGTAGATAATCTAATAATTTAGTAATAGGCAATGCCAAAATTCATCTATACCTATGCATATTTAAATCATGTAAATGTTATGGTGAATACCAAAACTAAACCAAGTGATTGTTCTTCAATGTTGTGGGTTGACCCCTAATGGTAGTTCTTGAAATGTTGGAGTGCAAACTTCCTCAGCAAAGACCATATATATAGGACTAGTTTATCTTTACAACACCTTTCAAACAAAATTGAGATAGACTCCCCTACCCAATATCCTTTAGCATATGTCAGCATTAGAATAGGTGGAAAAAAATTTACTTACATACTTGGAAGTGGGTTCGAAGTGAAATGGAAAAATTCATGACTTCCTTTACATTACAAGTGGCCAAAATTAGTTACATACATGGCAGTGGGATCTAAGAGATGTGTCTTAACCTAAAACCCCTACTTTTTTGTCACAGCCCATTAGGGGGCTTATAACTTGTCATGTTGTTTCTCTTGTTATTGTTTCACCATTTAAGTGGGCCCTCTCATGAAAATCCCATGTCCACACGGGATATTGATATTTTAGTGCAATGATGTCGGGAGAAACTGTGATTGCATCCTATTGAAATTTCTCCTATGTGAACTCAACTCTTAAATGTAAAATTATTATAGACAAAGATTATTGTAATTGAAATCTTCTATATCCACTTATTATCCTTATATTTTACATCATCTACAAACACTTTTTAAGTACTTTTGTTGTATTTCCTTTCATGGTGGTTTTCCAAATTTCAATGTCAAAATTTCATTAAAACTGCCAATAAAATATGTTAGGCTTGGACAAATTTAGAAAGTTTTGTTTTTCATTTCATAAGCTTGAAAATATATATCATGTCATATAACCCTAGGTCTCGTTAAATATTAATCTATTGAAATGATTGCTCATTTAATCCTAATGGTCACTTTTCATTTCATAACCTTGCAAGAATTAATTGAAACATGAACCTTGAAATGTTATGCAATGGAAGTAAGATTGAAAGGATATCTTATCTCATGATATGAAGTATTTTTTAATGGGTTAAGCTTGAATAAATCCTAACATCCACTAGGATTCAATAAAGTTGTCCTTTCAAATGGAAATGACATACAATGGTAGTAAGCATGAACAAGATCTATTTTCATGACAATGGGGTATTTTTCACTAGCTTAAGATTGAATGCTTGTAGTAAGCTTGAAAGGATATATCAATTCATTAAACCATGAGATTCATTCAAGGTTAAGATATTGAAATGATAGCTCATCAAATCCTAGTGAATGTAATGATTCACTCAATCATAGATATCCTTTCAAGGTTATAAAAATCATAAAGATAGTTCATTGGATTCATTCAATCTTACTATCAATGAATATCACTTACACAAATAACCATTTGACAACATGTATACTGGGCCAAAGTAATAGTTCACATTGTCGTGTATATTACATAGGATGTAGATAATCTAATAATTTAACAATAGGTAATGCCAAAATTCATCTATACCTGTGCATATTTAAATCATGTAAATGTTCCGGTGAATACCAAAACTAAACCAAGTGATTGTTCCTAAATGTTGTGGGTCGACCCCTAATGGTAGTTCTTGAAATGTTGGAGTGAAAACTTCCTCAACAAACACCATATATATAGGACTAATTTATCTTTACGCCACCTTTCAAAGAAAATTGAGATAGACTCCCCTACCCAATATCCTTTAGCATATGTCAGCATTAGAATAGGTGGAAAAAAAATTACTTATATACTTGGAAGTGGGTTCGAAGTGAAGTGGAAAAATTCATGACTTCCTTTACATTACAAGTGGCCAAAATTAGTTACATACATGGCAATGGGATCTAAGAGAGGTGTATTAACCTAAAACCCCTACTTTTTTGTCACAACACATTAGGGGGCTTATAACTTGTGTTGTTTTTCTTTTTATTGTTTCAATTTTATTCCTTTTCACGATTCTTAAATTTTAGATGTTCATTATAGGGAAAAATAAGAAGAAGAAATGCAATAATTAGGGTAATTATGATTATATATATATATATATATATATATATATATATATATATATATATATATATATATATATATATAATGGAACCTAAATGAAAGAAGTATAATTAGTAATTGATTGAAGGTTTAGTGTTTTTAGCTCCAAGTTATATGAATACATTGTTAGAGAGCATTAGCTCTCTCTCTCTCTCACACACACACACATACACACATTAACCGAAATTGGGAAACTTTGTATTATTAAAATTTCTACACATGGCTAAGCAACATAATTTACAAAACAATTATTCAGATTTTACAAGCATGAGCAATATCCTTCCAAAATTTTAAAGAAAAAGTTTGAAAATATTACATCTTGATGGTTCCTACTTAACAACTTGCATGTATAAACCTTAAATAAAACTCCTAGTATTCTAATTGATTTAGTGAACATTTAAATGTACTTTTAAACATCATCAGTTGGATTTATCTTGTGTGGTTGGTAGGATTGATTGTTATGCTCCCCACCTAGGTTCAATTCCTGCAAGTGACATGTTGAGATCTTAAAGAGTATATTATTGTAATAGCTTCTAGCAATATTCTTGACTATCCTTATGCATTGAAGATTCTAGGGTTTACCATTGGCATCATCCTTGAAATGAGGGGAAGTACTCATGGGTTTTCCCCTAGATTTGTAACCTAGAAAAAAATTATTATAAAACATGGTGGTTGATTGGTTCTTCCTATCCATGGTCTGATGGAAGAGAATACTATTAATTTAGGTCCATGTCCTCTAGCATCTAGTGTACAATATCTTCTTACTTTAACTCAGCTTGACTTGAATTTATAGAAATTCTCTAATTTGATGTTGTTGATTAAGAGTATATGCTCAAATTGATTACCGTGTTCCTCAAAATTATACACTCAACCTCCAATTCATCCACTTTCTACTTCTATTGAACAAGAGATTTCATGATTGTTGCAGTTTGGGATGTGAGTCAATGCTCATTCTCACATACCTTAAAGGTCACTAAGAATCAACATCCAGTTGCATTGAATTGATTCCTCATGGTTTCTCAATATTCTTATGAATTGATGTGCCTCTCTATATTCCATGACGACAGTAGACCGTGGAAATAACCAAAACTTATGTGAAACTGGCCAAGAGTCAATCGGGTATGCAGGGGAGAAAATTTTAGGGAATTTCAATAGAGGGAGCCTTCTTTTCCATAGAAACTGGTGCAAAGGTCCAAACCAAGGATTGATAATACTGAAGATAGGATGAGAGAGGGACCAGGGTGTGGAATAGACCATGAAGGACCAGGGCATAGAACATACCTCAAAGGTGTTGGGTATGTGTTATATTCTTTGCATGTGTGTGTGTGGGCACATCAGATTCGACAACTGCGTCTGAAGATCCCTCTAGTAGTGATTTGTGTGTTGTGTGCATCAGTCACTTCCAAGGGGGATCCCAGGGGGGGCATGTATGCCCCCCCTGGTTACGCACAACGCCCCAAAAAAAAATGGGCGTTTTTGCTATTTTAGCAGATTTTGCTATTTTTAGCAGTTTTCTAAATTAATCCTGAATTAAGGGATTAGGTTTTTGGTATATACGTAATACCTAAAATCATTGTAGATATATCGTATGGTGAATGGTGAAATTAATACAATGAAGCGTTGAAAGGTTTTCTCCCGGTTAAGGGTTTCTGGTATAAATCTCTGTGTATTATTTGTATGAGCCATTGATTAATTTATGTTTTGCTTAAGAATCTATATGCATTGCTTTACTTCACAAATTTAAAACTTACAAAATGTATCACGCAAAAAAGGGAACCCACAACACACCGAAAAACCAATAAAAGAAACAAACCCATGCCAACCAAATATTGCAATATATGAGAGGCATAAAGGCTTATCAAATAAAATAGAGCTAGAAACCTAAATGGAACCCCACCCTGAACGTGCTTGAGAACCAACAACTAGAACCACCATAAGAAATCTCCTTTCTTGGTGATGACAAAAATTGCAAACAAACCAAGATACCAAAGAGGTAATCAACAGCTTGAAGGGAGTCTTACCAAATTTGGTTGAGCTAGCCTCCAGTCTTTGTCCTTGTAAGTTCATTCCCCACACCAATTCATAATGCCACAATGATGGGGCATGTCTTCCACACAAGATTCAAAATATTGTACACATATTACTTACATCATGCGAGATCAAATGTCCATCCTTCTTAATACATGCTCCTTACATAAAATATGCCATCAATTATTGATTGACAAGTGGTTGTTAATGTATTTGATGATTGTCCACCCCATATATACTTAGGATTCTTCATAAATTAGGGGCATTCTCCCCCCATATTTTGTCCAAATGACACCCATAGTGTAAATTGTTGCTTTGTTAGCCAACATGTCATCCTAGTTGTTAAATTCTTGAAAAACCTAATGGAATGAGATCTTATGAAAGCCTTCAATATATTTTTGGAATCAAGCAATAATCAAAGTTATTTTTTTGTTGAAAGGGGTTGTATTTGGGACCATTATGCTAATGATTATTATTGAATCACCTGTCAGCACCATATTTTTGGAAAGACCGTGCACGCCACAAGTTTTGTACTGTGTCAATGCCAATATTCAACGCATGCCAAATAGTCTCTATTGTGTTTGCGCCAACCATTTTTCAGCACACACGTCGACTCTGGTACCACACAAGGACTTGTAAGAAACCACACATGCATATCCACTCATCAAAGATCAGTTGTAATGATTAGTAATTGATTTTGTAACTGACCGATTGGTCGTGCTTGAGGTTTTTAGTGAGTTGACATAGTTGCTATCATTGTTAAGCTTATGGAGAGATAAAAGGAATGCATGTGAACCAATTGGGGGATAACGATTGTTTTTGTTGTTGGTTATTGTTGTTCTGAATGATATAGTCTTCCCGTTGTAATATGAGAGAGAAATTACATCTAGATATGAGTTGTGTGGTCTCTGGTTCGAATTCAATGAGTCTTTGAGGAGGATACTAGCGTTGATTTTAGGGGCTAAATTTCGCTCATGGGCTAATTTTCCATGGTTTTTCCAAAAACGAGATTCGCTATTTTAAAAATGATTCGCCCAAATTCTATAGGATAAAATCATTTTACCTTAAAAATCGCCGAAAAATTATAAAAACTATATAAAATACTTATAAATTTGAATATTTTTACAAAAATATCGCCAAACATTTATAGTTGGCATATGAAGGATTAGTAAGATTCGCCAAGGTTTCTACATTTTAAAACAAATTTACATTCTTAAAATCATCCCTAGAGGATACAACCCATTATGTATCTGAATGTTTTATCTTTGGATGATTAATGAAAATAATGAGACCAAAATTAATACTTCCTATCACGAGATCTATTATGGATGAATGCTTGATAAATAGGTTAGACTATAATTTACATATATGAATGTTGATGTGAATGGGTAGAATATAATGTACAGTTCTGGTCTATGTGTTTCATGTTTGTAACATTTCTTCATGCAATGCACAATTGTTCGGTCTCTATGATTCTCACAAGTGTCTCGAGTGAGACCTTGTTTAATTCCTAAATATTGAATATGTCGACATTGATGGGGTGTTTGTTAGTAACGTATTTCAAACCCTGGGTTTGAAACCCCGCCCCAACAATTGGTTCCGTTAGTGGGACCTAAAGATTTTGTGTTGCATGTTGGAGTAAGTACATGACATGGAAGCCTTCAAGAAAAGAGATAGAAGAATGAATATATGAGAAGGAGGATGAATTCACATGGTGGGAAATAAGAAATTTGTGAATCAACCTTGAATGATGGAAACATAGGTACATATATTCATATCTGCATGAAATTTTCTTTGTTGAGTTTCCTTGTTGCATGAATGGGTAAAGAGATAGATACAGATTAACCATACGTGGTGAGCCCAAGAAACGATGGTTTGGGACCAAGAAGTGCTAACTCGGTTCAAGCATTTGGACAATAAACAGGTCAGAGCCATTGATTTATGGTTCGAATGACTTAAAGAAGGATACATTTTTTAGTTTGTGGTTGAATGCATTGAATGTTTCAGTAGTGCAGAAAGAAAGTTTGAAGCCAACCCTCAAGGAAGATTGTTAGGAGAAATCTCACTTTGGATCAAAATGGTATTCATTGAGAAGGAATTGATAATATAGTTACCAACTTAACGAGAATCGTGACCTTAAAACAAGAACTATGGCCCAAAAAACCCATATTTTTGCATCAAAAACACCAAAAGCAACCCTTGAATCAAAAAGTGGTGTTACAGGTAGCACACTTCTTTTGAGGGAGGCTAAGATTCTGACTTGTTGCCTTAACAATCAATACCATTGTCGATAAAAACCTTAAAATTGACCCTCAAATCAAAAAGTGGTGGCACCAGTTTTTTTTGGAGTTAAAATTACTACTCAATTGAAATCGTGGCCTTGACGACTAGTACCATCGCAAATAAAAAGACTCAAAATTGTTATTTGAAAAATTATCTAGTAAATAATTTGTTTTTTTTAATTTACTTCAAAAAAAAATGAAGAAAAAAAATCTTTGAAAATCCATTGTAACACCTTTTTAAAAAATAAATCTAAACCCAATTTAAAAAAAAAATAAAATAAAAACAAACCAATTTAAAAAGCGTACAAATAAAAATAAAAATAAAAAGAACGTCCAAAATACAAAAAGAAAAACAAAATAAAAGAAAATGAAAAAAAATAATAATAATAACAAATAGCAAAAATAAACGAATATATATATATATGTGTGTGTGTGTTTGTGTGTGTGTGTGTGTGTGTTGTATTACTGAGAGGGGGGTGAATCAGTAATAGAGCAATTTAATCCTTTTTAACCATATAATCCAAGTGTTATATCAATGTATCATTATCATCCAATAATTGTAGAGTAAATAAGCAATGAACAAATGAACAAGCATACACATACACAATACACCAGTGTTTTACGTGGAAACCCAAAGCGGGAGAAAACCACGGAACGCTTTTTCTTATATGTCTTGAAGAATTACATTCATTGGAAGCACCAACTTCCTTTGTTTTCCAGCTACAACTGGAAGGAGGCTCCAACCCCCTAGTTTATCAGGCTACAATCTGAGGGAATCTTTAACTCCCCAATTCTCTAGCTACGACCAGAAGGAGGCTACAACCCCCTATGTTCTGCGACTACAACCGGAAGGTGGCTACAACCACATGTCCTTGCCCCATCCAACCGCCTTGAAGTATAATTAGAATGATGGAACCACTGTCACACTATCACTATGAGATATACTGTTGTAAACCTGCACCAAATAACCTGAACCATGCATCAACCATTCATCAATTTGTACCTCAATCTATAATCAACATGTACCATAAACAAGTGCATCAACCATGCACCAACATGTACCAAAAAATCTGTAATCAACCTATACCATAAACAAGTGCATCAACCATGCACCAGCCTGTACCTCAACCTATACCATGAACAAGTGCATCAACCATGCACCAAACATGTACAAATAACCTGTCACAACAACTTGTCCAAACAACCTATCACAACAACCTGTCTAATCAATATTATCAACCAAATCATATATACTCACCAATATCAATCACCAAGACAACTCTCAAAGATGTGCATCAACTAACCATAACACAACAACTCATAATCATCACCAACAACTGATAGTAATACAAGTATGCTACATCATCCATAAACCATGTGTCAAAAATACTACTAACAAGTGCCTCCAACCATGTACCAAGTATGTACGAATCATGTATCAACTACGCATCAACTATGACTCATCAAGATGTATCAACATCATCAACTATACACCTCATGTATGTGTCAACTCATCAACTACTTGTCTCAACCATGTACCCGACATGTACCTCAACCAAATGCCCTCATAAATTTCATCATACAAATCTGATTTGTAACTCTGCAATAGACCTGGTGTATATGATCACATACCTATAAACCTTCCTTAACTTTAACAACAAGAGACTATCATTTGCATCAAACTTTTCTTTTGTCTCACATGACTAGTTTTGGATTGGTCAACAACCCTAACTTGAAATAATCATAACTATGTGCCTTTAATGAATAAAGATCTGAACCTGATACACAATATTATTTAGTGTGTTTTATGCAATTCCTCCAGGTTTCACTACTTGAAACATCTTAGAAAAGGAGTTAGAGCAAAAATGGCATACATTGTTGAATTCTGGCTTATTCTAGAGAGATACCTTGTAGAGCGTGCCCCGCACAAAATTTTTGTTGAATCGATATGAAAATGTTACACGGCATACTAGAGACTGTAATCTAACCAACTCATTTGGTATTACTGAATTTGTATCTATTATGAATAATTTATGACGTTTTTACCCGAAACACTTGTTTTAGACTAGTTTCAGGACTACCCACAAACCCTATTTTCCACGGAGTGTAACTAAAAAAATACAATGAACCACAAGATGAATTTTTTACCATAGATACTTGGATATGTTTCCTCAATGGAATATAAATTTCACGGTCTGAATCATTCTATAAAAAAAATTATTGTGAAAATGGTGAGATGACCTGTAAACAACATACCTTAGAAAACATCATCAAAAGAATTTATCCTCCCTTGAATTCCGACCTTCTTTTCTTCACCTTCCTTATGCAATTCGGCTTATATATCCTTTGGTTGCCTCAGACACCTATATATATTCAATATTTTCAAGTTTGATCTAAAATGAGAGAGCATTGCCTCTTATTTATACTCTCCAAGTAGCTTCCTTAAGAACATACTCTAGGTCACTTTGCCCACTTTCCTTATTTTAGGGTTAACCCACTTCTAATTTATCCATTAAATTTATTATTTAAATAATTTATTTTGTATTCACTTTGAATTATAGTACATTCATCACTTCACTTTATTATTTACCTTCTAAAATCTCTTAAACCACTTTGACTACTTTGACCTTTTGGGGCTTCTAGATGACATATGAGGGTCCTCCAACTTCGTAAGGTCATAACTCTCAAACCGTGAGGAGTTTTGTGACGTTCCACATACAACCAAAAATGGAATTACGTGTAATATCCATATAGAATTGTATTACCTACAAATATGTCAAAATTCATACCATTATCCATCAAACAAACTTGGGTCCATTACCCAAACCTGGGTTCTCTAACTTCTTATGGCCATAACTCTCTAACCGTGAGGATTTATGTGGCGTTCCACATACCACCGGAAATGGAATGAAATGTAATATCCATATAGAATAGTCTTACCTTCAAATATATTAAAACTCATACCATTATACATGAAACAACCTTGGGTCCATTACCCAAACCTTTATGCTACCGGAATTCGCTACCAAACTTTCTCCAAGGGTTGATATCAATCACTAAGGGTTGACATCAATCTACAATATCAATATCCAATGGTTGACATCAATGAAAACCAACAATCCATACCAACTATCCATCAGCCTAAGCAAACTGTCTGACAATCTCCCCCTTTGGCATTGATGGCAACACCAACATTGATGGAAACACTTAGTCATGATAACATTCATGCTTATACTCTTCATAAATATTTCTATCCCTCCCCCTTTGACATCAATGGAAAAGGTTATCTCCCTTTGGGGATGCTCCCCCTTAATGAACTCTCCTTAGGGTTGCTCCCCCTGTCTACATGCCTTTGATTTTTCTTTGTGTTTATAAGCCTCTGATTACTCTCTTTCCCTTCATATGAATAATATGTCCCGCTTTGAAAAAGGGTATCACTCTGAAGTCATATCGCTCATTCTTCCCTTGTGACAATCGCTCCCCTTGGAAAGATGCATCTATGCTCTCTCTCCAAGCATTTACCTTTGCATCTGATAAATCTCTCCCCCTATGTCCTATTTATGGTGCTTCCTCGTGTACATCTAAGACATATAAGATAAGCATTCATTTTGGAGTAGAAATTACTCTTACTCTCTGGCGAAGATGCTCAAGGGATTCCCGTGGAAGCGGTTTTTTAAATATGTATGCCACTTGTTCTTTTGTTCCCACAAATTCAACTCTGATGTTCTTCTCTGCAACATGTTCCCATAGAAAGTGATACTTGATTGGAATGTGCTTCGTATTGGAGTGCATCACCGTGTTTTTTGAGATATTGATGGCACTTGTATTATCACAATAGATTGGAATGGGCTCATCATACTCAACCTGTATATCTTTCAAAGTTTCTTTCATCCATAGAACCTGTGTACAACATGTTGTTGCTGCATATAATATTCCTCGTCTATAGATAAGGATATTTATGATTTCTTATTGCTTAGCCAAGATACTAAACACTCACCCAAGTAGAATGTTTCTCCACTAGTGCTTCATCGATCATCAATGCAACTTGTCCAATCTCCATCTTTGTAGGCAATAAGTGATAGATCGTTTCCTTTTGGATACCATAATCCAAACTCTTCTATTCCTTTGAGATATCTGAAAATCCTCTTCACTGCTAATACATGTGATTCCTTTGGTGTTGCTTGAAATCGTGTCACCTGTCCAACTACCTTCATTACATCTAGTCTAGATGTTGTCACATATAGTAAGCTACCAATCATTGATATGTATTGTCTCTGTTCTGTAGACTTTGAATCATCATCTTTGCTCAACTTGCAACTGGTTTGCATAGGAGTGGTAATTGGTTTGCAATCTTCCATTCCGAACCTCTTTAGCATTTCTCTAATATACTTAATTTGAGAAATAAAAATTCCTTGGTTTCTTTGACATATATGAAGACCCAAAAAGAAGGATAGTCCTCCAAGTAATGACATTTCAAATTCATTGTGCATATCCTTTGCAAATTTTTGGCTTAACCCGTCATTAGTACTTCCAAAACAATATCATCAACATAAATTTCAATTAATAAAATATTACCTTGAGTTACCTTGATGTAGAGGTTGTTGTTTGTGCTTCCTTTCCATAGTTCGTAGGGAGTTTTGTCATTTTTGTTTCTGAGCATTACTTTGTTTTGAATGTGAATTGATGTATGCACTACATGTGTCCAAAAAATATTTGTCAATTTGGAATCCATTAGCATTGTTCGAGCCATTTCCTATGTAATTATCATCCATTATGATAATTTTCCTTTGTCTCTAAACCACTCTCTGAACCAATCTATGAATCCATGCTCTTATCCACTATCATATATCTATCCAAACCTGCTAAGTGTTCTTACGAATCCATCTCTATCCATACTGTCCAAGACTCTACTTGCGCAATTGTCCATAATGCTGACCCATTTATCACTATACTATCATGAAGTCTTGATTAATCTATCAAACTATACTTATGTTAAATGATTACTCTGAATCTGTCTTCTCAAACTCTGCAAGCTACTCGAAGGATGGTTATTTGGTCTGTCACAGTTATCGCATAGACTCCCCCTATCTAATATTCATATTACTTGGGAGTCTCTAAGCCGAATGGATTAGAACAATTCTTACTCTGATGTGTATTCATCATCATCTTCATTGGTAGATTCATTATCTCTATGAGCTCTGACTTCTTTCTTTTTGTCTGTGGATTCATCTTTCACTACAATGTCTGAAAGTACAATCTCTTGAACCTGCTCCTTATTTACATGTCCTTCCTTTCTTTCAGTTATTTTCCAAACCTTTATGTATCTGACATATTTCCTTTTCTATGTAGAATTTTCTTCTTCTCGTTTTATTGCCAATCTTGAGATCTCTGGTACCTAGTCTTTGTTCACCTGTTCTTCCTGTTTTCTTATCCATACTTTCTTATATCTAATACCAGTATTCTCTTTCATGGAAGTATTGATCATTCTTCTACAATCACTGGCTATGTGTCCATAGTTATGACATTTGTAACACTCAATGTTACGTGCGACCACATAGGCACTTCTTTCTTTAACATTTCTTTTATAATCCCTGCAATCTACAACCTTATGTCCAAAGTTAGTACAATAAAAACAATTACCATAAAATAAATTTGCATACCTGGGAGTGAATGATCTTCTTTGTGGCGTAGTCCTTCTGAATTTTTGCCTTGACTGATCATGATCATGATTGAAGCTTCTTTGTGGCTTGAACATGGATGGTCTTCTTGAATATGTGTCTTCAATAGTTTTCTTAGATTCTGGTTGACCATGATTCCTTCCTTTGAGTAATTCTGCATAACTCTTTCTATTTTCTTCATTCTTATTTTCTAGCACCCTAGAGTGTGTCTTTTCATTCTCTATAACTGATGTGGATGTTTTTGTCTCTTCAACGTTCTTGTTTACCTTGACGATTTTACTTCTCAATGTGACAACTTCTTCTTCAAGCTTCCCAACCTCTTCTTCTTTCTTCATTATCTGAGACTTCATGACTTCTTATGTTCTTTTCTCTTCTTCAAGATGAATTTTTAATGTGATTATTTCTTCTTCAAGTCCTTTATCTTCTTGACCAAACTCTGCCTCAAGATGGTTTAGATCGTTAATTATTTCCTTAAGATGATATGTCAATATCTTCTCTCTCATTTCTGCTTCTTCCTTTTGTGCTGCTATGTTGGTTTCCAAACACTACTTTTGATATTCAAGATTTTCTTCGATCTTTCTAGCTTTTTCTAGCTTAGTTCTTAAGTTCTTGATGACATGTTGGGCTTCTTCAAAAATGTGAACACTTTCCTTTTGTTTCATCAATTCTTTCTTGAGTGAACTGTTTTCTTCTCTTAGTTCATCTAAAGCACTAATCGATTCTTCTTCATAATTGTCTTCCTTTTCAATTAGTTTTTCTGTCTCATTTCCTTCATGGCATTCTATTTCAAGATGTCCACGTTTTTCACAATTAAAACAAAACAACATACCTCTGGTGATTATATACTCTTCATCTTCTGAATCTTCTTGATGTGGTGAACTAATTCTTCTTGATTTGTATCTGCATCTTCTTTGACATTTTCTGAATCTGTGATGGGTGAAGAATATATGTCATGTAACTTATCCCAAATTTATTTTGTTGATGAACATTTACCAACCTTTTCTCTTCTCAGATTAGGTAATCCTTCCCAGATGAAATCCATTTCTATTTTTTTATTCTTCCTCAATTCCTTCTTGGCTGCAGTCTTTGCCCTTTTTGAACTATCATATCTTGTAGCAACTGATAGCCAAATATAATGTCCATGTGCCTGTAAAATTACTTTTGTCCTTATGCTCCACATCTCATACTTAAAACAATTCTACCCATTAAACATTGGTACTCCATTCTCATAATAATCCATGATCTCCTTCCAGTGGTTAAATTGTTTCCTGAAGGAACCTACTCTGATACCAATTGTTGGATTACTGAGAGGGGGGCTGAATCAGTAATAGAGAAATTCAATCCTTTTTAACCATATAATCCAAGTGTTATATCAATGTATCATTATCATCCAATAACTGTAGAGTAAATAAGAAATGAACAAATAAATAATCATACACATAACAGTACACCAGCGTTTTACGTGGAAACCCAAAGCGAGAGAAAACCACAGAATTATTTTTCTTATATGTCTTGAAGAATTAAATTCATTGGAAGCACCAAATTCCTTTGTTTTCCAGTTGCAACTAGAAGGAGGATCCAACCCCCTAGTTTCTCAGGCTACAACCTGAGGGAATCTCCAACTCACCAATTCTCTGGCTGCAATCCCCTATGTTCTTTGACTACAACCGGAAGGTGGTTGCAACCACCTGTCTTTGCCCCGTCCAACCGCCCTGAAGTATAAGTAGAATGATGGAACCACTGTCACACTATCATTGTGAGATATACTATTGTAAACTTGTACCAATCAACCTGCACCAAATAACATGTACCAATAACCTGAACCATGCATCAACATGTACCTCAACCTGTAATCAACCTGTACCATAAAAAATTACATCAACCATGCACCAACCTGTACCAAACAATCTGTAATCAACATGTACCATAAACAAGTGCATCAACCATGCACCAACATGTACTTCAACCTATACCATGAATAAGTGCATCAACCATGCACCAAACCTATACAAATAACCTGTCACAACAACTTGTCCAAACAACCTATCAAAACAACCTGTCTCATCAATCTTATCAACCAAATCAAATATACTCTCCAATATCAATCACCAAGACAACTCTCAAATATGTGCATCAACCAAGCATAACACAACAACTCATAATCATCACCAACAACTGATAATAATACAAGTATGCTACATCATCCATAAACCATGTGTCAACAATACTACTAACAAGTGTCTCCAACCATGTACCAAGTATGTACCAATCATGTATCAACTACGCATCAACTATGACTCATCAAGATGTACCAACATTATCAACTATACACCTCATGTATGTGCCAACTCATCAACTACTTGTCTCAACCATGTACCCGACATGTACCTCAACCAAATGCCCTCATCAATTTCATCATCCAAATCTGATTTGTAACACTGTAATAGAATTGGTGTATATGATCACATACCTACAAACCTTCCTTAACTTTAACAACAAAAGACTAGCATTTTCATCAAACTTTTCTTTAGTCTCACATGACTATTTTTGGATTAGTCAACAACCCTAACTTGAAATAATCATAACTATGTACCTGTAATGAATAAAGATCTGAAACTGATACACAATGTTCTTCAGTGTGTTTTATAAAATTCCTCCAGGTGTCAATACTTGAAACCTCTCATAAAATGACTTATAGCAAAAATGGCATACCTTGTTGAATTATGGCTTATTCTAGAGAGCGACCTTGTAGAGCGTGCCCCACATGGAATATTTGTTGAATCGATCTGAAAATATTACACAACATACTAAAGACTGTACTCTAACCAACACATTTAGTCTTACTTAATTTGGATCTGTTATGAATAATTTATGAAATTTTTATCCAAAACACATGTTTTAGACTAGTTTCAGGACTAGCCACAAACCATATTTTCCACAGAGTGTAACTCTAAAAATACAACGACCCACAAGCTGAATTTTTTACCACAGATACTTGGATATGTTTCCTCAATGGAATATCAATTTCACAGTCTGAATCATTCTAGAAAAAAATTTATTGTGAAAATGGTGAGATGACTTGTAAATAACATACCTTAGAAAGAATCATCAAAAGAATTTATCCTCCCTTGAATTCCAGCCTTCTTTTCTTCACCTTCCTTCTGAAATTTGGCTTAGATATCCTTTGGTTACCTCAAACACCTATAGATATTCAATATTCTCAATTGTGATTAGAATATAGATATTCTCAATATTCAATATAGATATTCAAACAAAATGAATATAGATTATTAAAATATTCTTAACACGGAATAACAGAGATACAGTAAAACTGGTTTTCTATTCAAAAAGGAAATAAGCAAAAACTGTAAAATGCAGCGGAAAACAAGCTTGCCGGAATGGTGGTGGCTTATCTCAGAGAAGAAATGTGATGGTTGCGCTCATTCGCAAGAAGATGATTAAAATGAGGCTCTAAAGGCCTTTTTACAATAAAAAGGAATGTAAAAAACCCTAGACATTCAAAAACCTAACCCTAGGAGATGAAGCGCCAAAAGTCATGTGGGCCACGTTTGGGTAAGTTAGTACATCAACTTCTCGGGGTCATAACGTTTGCATACGATCTCCGTTTTAGGTGCATGATAGCCCGTTGGAAAGGTATCGTCGAGAAGATTCATTTTGGGGGCTCAATTAGAGCCTTTGACTATCATTGAGAAGATCGATCCCGAAAAACCTTCATTTAGGCCCTCAAAATGGCCCCGAAAGTTTAAAACTGCTAAAAATAGTAAATTGCCAGAAAACTGTTTTGATCGAGTTCGAAAAGGTGGGTGGAAACCAATATCCACCTAGATAAATCTTGCCTCCTTAGCAAGCAATTTTCTACATTTCATTGAGTTCCCCCATCACATGAGGAAATTTCTACTGAATTTGGCCCCAGGTGAGCCATTTTCCTTGGTGCAGGAGCTTCCCTGCTTTGACGACTCGATAAAGCTGGATCCTTTGTTGTCAAGTGCCCTTGATCTATGTTTCCACAATCCAATCACTGGATGTATGTTGCATGTAGTCATGGTTGAGATATTTTGGTTTCAACTTCTCTGTTATCTCTAAGGTGTCCAATAATGGTGGGAAATACGGCCAAAGGAGAGCCACGTTGAACACTAGGTGCAGGCCAAGGAAAGGGGGAATGTTGAGCTCAAAATCATTGTCACCCATAGCCTTGGTGATGGTGTATAGCCCATAACAGAGTGGGCGAAGCTTTCGATGGGGCCCGGTAATGCATTCTTTCTGCAAGTGCAACCAAACTTTGTCTCCCACCTGAAACTTATGTGGCACCCAATGTTGATCATGGCGATGCTTGTACTTGGAATCAGACTTCTGTAGAATATCCTGAACTTGTTGGCGGATGTGTTGGATCCTCTCAATGAACCAGGTGGATTTTTCAACTTCTGGTGGAGGAGGGGACGAGTCGGCCGAGGTGGTCACCAAGGGTAGTGCAACATCCATGGGGCCCAATGGTTGGAATCCCAACCCCACTTGAAAGGGGTTGTGGCCAGTTGAGCTATGTAGGTTTCAGTTGTAGCTATGATGGACATAGGGAAGACTCTCATCCCATATGTAGGGGTGTTTTGAATTGTACATGCACGGGATATGTATGATCATCCAATTGACGACCTTAGTTTGGCCATCTGTTTGGGGGTTGAAGGCAATGGATTTGATGAGCTTGGTATCCAACAGTGATGAGAGGCTTGACCAAGATGTGCTGAGGAACCAATTTTCATGGTCTGAGATAATGGTTTGTGGGATCCCAAAATGTACCCATACTCGTTCAAAGAAGAGCTTGGTAGTGGCTTCTACTTTGATGCTCTTCTTGCAAGCGGCTAGAATTTCCATCTTGGAAAAGCGATCAACAACCACAAAAACACAGTCATTTCCCCTCTTGGTGGACGAGAGGCTCGACATGTAGTCCATTGAGATGGATTCCCATAGCCTTTTAGGAGTAGGCAGAGGGGTGTACAGGCCCTATTTCTTAGTGGTTGTTTTGGCAATAGCGCAGGCGATGCATGACCTGATATACTTTCCAAAATCCTGTGGAAGTTTCAGCCAATAGAAATGTTTCTGCAGCACTGCCACTATCTTTTAGATGCCAAAGTTTCATGCCACCCTACTGTAGTGAGCTTCCCAAATCAGCTTCGCGTGCTCTCTTAATGGAACACAGATATGGCCTAGACAACACAACAACCCGTCTTGAAGATGGAAATTAGCGACCACTAAGTTGGCGCCCAACATTTGGTAGGTGGTGGAGAAGTCAGGGTCTGTCTCATAGAGGTGAGGCCATCAGGAGGTCTCATGGCCGCAAGAGTATATCACCATGGTGAGTGTTGTGACTAGAGGTCGGCCAAGGCAATCAACAACTTGTTTGGTACTTCCTGTTTTATACTTGATGTTGAGGTGGAACTACTGTAAGTATGTGGACCACTTCTGATGGCGGTCATTCTACAATTTTCCTTGGGTCTGCATGAACTGTAGTGGCTTGTGATCAATGTGGATGATTGTCTCATTCCCAAGAATGTAATGTCTCCATTGGCAACACACTTGCACAATGGATTATAGGCTTGGATAAAGTTAATAAAAATAAATATCTTGAGTGTTGGTTTTCCCAATAAAGGGTTTTCGGGGTAAATATTGGCTTTATGTTCTTGTTGGTCTTTCTATGTGCATGGATTTGTGTTTTCTTTAATATTTCTCTTTCCACATTTTAACATGTGGTATCATATCTTGGTAGGCCTGGACTCTCTAGCAAGTGTGGCATGGGAAATGGATTCACTATTTGGTTGTGGATATGAATAAATGCATCACAAGGATTGACCTGGAGCAGAAGCAGAAGAACATGGACTTAGAGTGGAGCACTAGTGGAAGCATCTAAATAAGTACTCGGTTAAGGAGTGTTTTCATTCACTATATTTGGAACAAGGAGGAATGTGGGAAAAGAAGAGAGTGGATTCTTTAAACATTATTTTCTCGACTGTAAAATTGTGATCATTTTTTGTGGAGTTGAATTTTATCACATGTAAATGGGCATATGGTTATAAGACCTATTTAGGCATGTGTACCCCTAGTTTAATGGTTCACCAATATAAAGTGTAGATGTATACTTAAGTGATAGGGAGTCATGTTGTGTTCCCAGAAACCCAGTAAATAAACTTTGAGTGGGTATTGATACGCAACCCTACTACCCACATATTTTTTGTTTCTTTGAGGATACCCACCTTCAAAATTCTCATTAGTATGGATGTGAGTGGTAAAACTTTTGTCAAAATACCCTGTGTTTGCACTCAAAACTTACCTAATTCTAATATATGGGGGAGAGAAGTGAAATCCCTCATAAATTTATCGTGCACTCTCGCATACCCACACTCAGGCATGCTTGCATTCCCGCAACCCACAAAACGACACTTCCGCATTCCTGCATTTCCACAACCCACAAAATGCCACTCCCACATCCCCGCATTTTCGCAACCCACAAAATGACACTCTCACATACTCACATTTTTCAACCCACAAAATGGCACTCATACATGCTCGCATATCCACATCCCGCACTTCTACAACCTGCATTCTATATTTAGTTTCTCAGGAAGCTCATGTGGATGGATGACCTGATATCCTTCCTCCCACCATCATCCCTATTATCGCACTCGCTTTCCATGTCATCCTCCCATTATCGTACATGCATGTCATGTAATCGTATGATCGTATGCCATGAATTATTTATTTGCTTTCCCTAAGATAATCCTAGCATATCCCCTCATTTAATGAACAGTTGTGGCTAATTAATGAATATTAATTATCATAGAGTCCCCTCGATCATTGTGTATGCAAATGACAACTACTATTTAATAAAAAACATGCACCAAGTGTACGAACAGGAAATTTGAACAATGAATTAGCCCCTAAGTTATGATTAATGGGTACCTATCCAGAAAAAAATCAAGGTTATGCATGTAATCTACCCAAGTGCATTGAAAGTGGAAAAAGATGGGGAAAAAGAGGAAAAAATAACCTTTCTATGGAGACATTTTGAATTCACGAGCTTGCGATTGTAGGGATTTTCAGTGGTCCATAGCGTATAAGTGGTATTTTGAACTTCCTCAGGAAGACAAGCTCTAGAATAAATTTTATATGTCAGGAATATTAAAATTTGAATGTGTACTAGAGGCATTCAATTTCAGAAAACTAGTCATCTAGTGCACTAAGAGATTCTATTTGAAGCATCGACTCATTCAGGTTAAGGAAAGAAGAAGAACTCTCATCCCATTAACATCAAAAAATTTCAGAAGGATTCTATGCCTCTCGACACTAGACAGAGTCTTGAAGCTCTTTGAAGCAGTTTCCTTTATCGATTCCCAAGGTGGTGGCATGAGTTTATTCAAACAATTTTTGGTCCAGCCCATATTCGAACCCACGAATATCAATGAAATCAACACATGGATGTTGGCCCAACCATTTAAAAAGTTTTTCTAGCTTTATGCATGACTTGTTGGCCAATATTTAATAGCATACATCCCTAGGTATGTCTTATATGTCCTCTAATACTCAGTAAGGATAGGTGCCATTTTCTATTGAGCTCAATTAATTTAGAACGAAATATCCCATCAATTGTCTACTTTCATTCAGACCAAGAGGTTCTATATGACCTCTTATTCAGTCCTAGATCTAGCCTATTGTAATACATTTGAGGGCATGCCCCCCAAAGGGAAATGACAATTTTGAGCAAGACCCCATTCATTTTTGGTATCCCCCATTTTGGAAGCATAAGGCCCTTTTCATTTCTACCATATCCAGGATTCCTTTTTCAAGGAGTGCAAATCCATGTTCATCGGGACTAAGCCAGTCGGGGTCACACAAGTGGCCATGGATTTTCTGAAGGGGAAAGGGAGTGTGTGTATTTGAGGAGAAGTTCACATACATAAGGATTTTTGGTTTCAAATGGAGACCGCTCCTTCTCCCCCGATTCATGTGTGATAAGTTTCTGGCATATGAGTTGTACAAACAATATAGGACATGGTCCTTGTTTTTTGGAAAGAAGAGAAAATGGCAATGTATTACTATGTCATTCAAAATCCTCAAGATTACAATCAAAATTTCATCAAGCCTTATTGATGTGGAAGGTTTCTTCAAGTCCTTCAATATGAAAGAAGAAAAATCCCTTAGCAGTTCTGATCCCAAAGGTGTTTTCACAACCCATATGCTATAAATCAGTTTTGCCTCAATTTTTAACAGGATGCAAGAAGTTCCAAAAGAAATATTGTCTTAGTGCCTTATCGGAGCCTTGGTAAATTATTTCCTTTTGAATGTTTGAATATTGTCTAACTAAGACAATATTTCCTTTTGAATGTTTGAATATTAAATACTTACTTGGAGTAACAAAAATAATTTTACTTTCCAAATTTAATGGAATATATTAAATATTTACCAAAAAACTCAATGTTGAATAAGTCCTTATAATACAATTTTTCCAAATGTAATGAAATATGTGTTAAATTTTTCTAAGAATTATGCGATCGGTGTTATGGTAGGAGTGTTCTTCCTAATTCATCGCATCAGTTTTTAATTCGACGTTTCGAACCAAACAAATATGGTCCATCATCAAGATAGGATAAGAAGAAAATATGATCAGTAACAAGATATTTATATGAAAAACAACCTAAATAGAGATGATGGTTGGCAGATTATTCAGAATTGGATCCCAACTTTGTCCACTATAATTGATTCTAGGTAATAAACTAGAAATATTTTTGTATTCCATTATATAATGAGTCAGCTATGTACTAAAGATTAACCTATTTTTCATATAAAATCTTTTCACTGGTCAAATTTTCTTCTTATCTTATCTAGATGATGCACCACATTTTTTTGTTCCAAAACGTCAAATTAAAAATTGATGCGATGAATCCATAAGAACACCCCTACAATGTGTTAAACTACCATTTGTAATATTCATTCAATATTAAACCTTTTTTTTTTGCATAAAACATGTATATATAAATAGGTGTGTCATATTTATAAAAACACACCATGTATGATGTGCACAAATTTCAAGAGTACACTAACTATTGTTGGGTTAATATTGACTCGGTTATATAGTAGATAAGATAACCTTGATTAGTAATTCATGGGTTTCCCGTTGGTGGTTTATGGGCCCATGGTATTGGGTACCCATGGTATTTGATGTGATGAATCTTATTTAAAGGCTTGAGATACTTCATAATAAGAATCCTCAAGCGGCCTAGTGTTTGGTTGGCTTCGATAAGGTCAATAAAGATAAATATCTTGAGTGTTAGTTTTCCTAGTAAAGGGTTTCCAAGGTAAATATTGGCTTTATGTGTTTGTTGGTATTTCTATGTGAATGGATTTTGTGTTTTCTTTAATATTTCTCTCTCCACATTTTAACATGAGGTATCTGATATCGGTAGGCCTGGACTCTCTAGAAAGTGTGGCATGGGAAATGGATTTACTATTTGGTTGTGGATATGAATAAATGCATCACAAGGATTGACCTAGAGAATAGGTGGAAGCACATGGACTTAGAGTGGAGCATTGGTGGAAGCATCTAAATAAGTACTCGGTTAAGGAGTGTTTGCATTCAATGTATTTGGAACAAAGAGGAATGCGGGAAAAGAAGCAGGTAGATACTTTAAACATTAGTTTCTTGAACGTACAATTGTAATCATTTTTGTGGAGTTGAATTTTATCACATGTAAATGAGCATACAGTTGTAAGACCTATTTAGGCATGCGTACCCCTAGTTTAATGGTTCACCAATATAAAGTATAGATATTTCTGTGATAGGTGGTCATGTTGTATTCCCAGAAACCCAGTAAATGAACTTTTAGGGGGTGTTGATACACAACCCTACTACCCACATACTTTTTGTTTCTTTAAGGATCCCCACCTTCAAAATTCTCATTAGTATGGATGTAGGTGGTAACAATTTTTTCAAAATCCCCTGCATCCACACTCAAATCTTACCTAATTCTAACACGTGCGGGCGAGAGGCAAAATCCCTCATAAATTTCTCCTGCACTCTTGCATGCCTGCATTCCCACAACCCACAAAATGACACTTTCGCATACCTACATTTCCGCAGCCCACAAAATGGCACTCTCACGTCCCCACATTCCCGTAACCCGCAAAATGAAACTCCCTCATACTCACATTTATGCAACCCGTAAAATGGCACTCATGCATTCTCGCATATCCGCATCCCACACTTCTACAACCCTCATTCTATTTTTAGTTTCTCAGGAATCTCATGTGGATGGATGACCCAATATCCTTCCTCCCACCATCGTCCTTCTTCCCACACCCACTTTCCACATCATCTTCCCACTATCGTACATGCATGTCATGTAATCATATTATGATACACCATGAAGGATTCATTTGGTTTTACCTAAGGTAATCCTAGCATATCCCCTCATTTAATGAATGACTGCGACTAATTAATGAAGATTAATTCTCACAGAGTCCCCTCGATCATTGTGTATGCAAAAGACAGTTACTAATTAATAAGAGACATGCACAAATCATATGAAGAGTTAGTTTGAACAATGAGTTGGCCCCTAACTTATGGTTAAGGGGCACCTATCGGGAAAAAAATCAAGGTTATGCACCTAATCTTCACACTTACCCAAGTGCATTGAAAGTGGAAAAAGATGGGGAAAAGGAGAAAGAAAGAACCTTTCTATGGAGACACTGTGAATTCACTAGCTCACGATTGTAGCGATTTCAGTGGTCCATAGCATATAAGTGGTATTTTTAACTTCCTCAAGAAGACAAGCTCCAGAAAAAAAATTTGGACTTCAAGAATAGTAAAAGTCGGATGTGTACCAAAGGCATTCGATTTCAGAGATCTAGTCACCTAGTGCACTAAGAGATTTTATTCAAAACATTGACTCCTTCAAATTAAGAAAAGCAGAAGAAATATCATCCCATTAACACCAAACACTTTCATAAGGATGTTATGCCTCCCAACACTAGATAGAGTCTTGAAGCTATTTGAAGCAGATATCTTTAGTGCAGTTAGTTGAAATCAAGTTGATAGCAGAAGAGTTAGCCTGAGAAGAACCGGCCATTTTTTAGGAAGATTCTATGACTCTTCATCATGCCAGCAATGACAAACAGTCTAAGAGGCTCCATATTGAGAGAGTTAGCATGAAATATAAAAAGGTGACAGAGAAATGGAGCTCAGAAGTTGAAGTCAAGGGCCTGAAACCTTCAGGAGTCCTCAAGTTTCATCAGGCTATGGATGAATCTCTAGCTCACTCAATAACAGAGTAGGAAATAGAGAATGATATATTGAAGAAGAGGGTAAGGGAACTCGAAGATGCCCTTATCCCAAAGTCATTATTTGCATAACTATTAGCTATGATAGTCCCTGAGGAGCTCCCTAAGGAAACAACTCGATCGAGATCCAAGGTTACTAAAGCTACAAATTTCTCATAGATGTTGGGAGATATGTAACTAAGAATATTGATAAAAGACTTGGCATTATGTGGGAGGCCTGGGAAATAGCTATCAAAGTTGGAGCCATAGCTAGAAGAATTAATTCTCTCAAAGAATATGTACAAGAGGATCTAAGAAATGATGAGAATTTCTATAAGAATTCAGTAAGCACATTGATGGCGAGAATATCAATTATGGATGATCTTACAAGACGAAAGTAGGACCTGCCTTCTAAAATTGGGCTAAAGTAAATATAGGTTGGTTGGCTTGGGAGGATAGATACTCTCTGATAGTTGAGCACCACATGTGATACTCTGATGGAAAATAAAAGTACATTATTCCTAAGATTTCTTGATGTTGTAAAGGAGTTGGAAGGTCCCCTACTGATAAAGGACTCATTGTTGTTAAATAAGGATTGGGAGGAAATAGAACTTGGTGTACTAAGGGTTGCATGGGGATTATAATTTGATAACTTAGCGAGCTTTCCCAAAGAAGAAATTTGACAATGGTTGGTCAATTTTGTTAACAACAATGAAGATAAATTATCCATAGTGCACCAACACCATGGCATGTTGAAGAGCATTGAGGATGAGTTATTCGGAAACAAGGTAAAATAAGGCATCATTGTGGTGTCGTTATGTGAATATATTCAAGAGTGGTTGAACAGTGCGTTAAAGGAAATTGTTAACTCACCTTAGTATTGAAGCTCAAAGAAACGGATACGACGTTTCAGGTGTACATTGATCCCTCTTATATAAATAATGCAAAAGAAGAACTAGATGATCTCTCTTCTTTTATTTTATGAGTGCATTCTTTTTTTGAAGCAATTCCTTTCATTGTTTTACTTTCCTAGTTTTCAAATCATCTATACTTGTCATTTGAATATTATTGTGTGCAATACTGATTTCTAATTGTCCCCTTTTCTGTCTTCCAGGTTATCTCTACTTGATATATGGTCCATGGGAGCCCCATCCCAACCCACTAGGGAGAATGAATTTTATAGTTTTTGTTTAAATATCACGAATACCGTGTAGTGTCAAGTTGTTGCACACATTTCATTTGATATTGAAACACTCAATTTGTATTTATTTTTTAAATCCCATAGAGAGTTATCTTGGGACTCATAAATTTTGTGATTTCAAACTTATGTTTCAAGAATAAATTATAGAGAATGAGTTTTGTGTGCATCCCTATGATATGAATGTGTTTGAAATCATTTAAACTTTATGAAAGGACCATCTTTGCCACTCTTTGTTTGTTTGTTTTTCTTCAAATACATTGTTGTGTCTTGGCATGTTATGGAAACAGATATGATACAATTTTAGGAATGGTACTCTCTCTCTATGATTTAAAAACTTTTTCTTTAAATATGTCATTTTCTTGTTCCACTCTCAGGAATCAGTGTGATGAATGATATAATAATTGTTTCTAAATTTGGGCATCATTATTATTTGAGCAATAAATACCTTGTGAGGTTGTCTCTTATTCTTAAAAAAAAATAGAGATCAACACCAACCATTTAAAAATGTAGAGGGTATTATTTAATTCTCATAGAAATACCTTGTGAGGTTGTCTCTTATTCTTAAACAGAAATAGAGATCAATAGGGGTAGGTGAATATTCCAAGTCAAGTTTAAAGGGGGTAATGTTGAGTTAATATTGACTCGGTCCTTGTTCTAGGATAATAAATTCGTGAGTGCGGACACAGACCAATCTCCACAGATCCACCTGGATCTGGAACAAACTGAGACAGAATACTACTCTTTCCCTAGTTCTAAAGTATTGAATGGACAAGAGAAGAAGGATGATGTACTTACTTTATGAAAGCTCTCCTTATCTCTAATGATCCCCGCTCTGCTACGATGCTCTTGCGTCGTCCAATCACGACAACACAAACCAATCACAACAAAGAGATTAATATATTCAAAACTCTAGACTATATATGTGATCAAGGAGTCATATAATAATGTGATATCATCATTATGG
>ML799127.1:466110-479954 GCA_009831015.1 Picea engelmannii | reverse complement strand
ATAGTATGATTTATGTATATGGATTATTGACACTATTTTTGTCAATAGATGCAGGCTTGACAATGCTTGCTAATCTGACTCACATAAGGAGTAAAGGGGCCATGCTCAGAAACCAAACATAGAGGGAGAGGTGTGGCATCGTCCTTGTCATAGCCTACTAACACTACCTCCATGGTATGAGTTGTAGGTTAAATTACCTAGTTCAATAGGTCCACAATGTCGTGAGGGAAGACTGAGACAGTCACTCACAAAGATTTCTAAGGGGTGCGCAACAAGGTAGAATCATTATTCCTTAGAATCCCTTAGTCTCTCACAAGGTTGACCGAATGGAGTGTTGACTCCAAGGGTCTGACAAACTTCCAAAACCAGTCTAAGACGAGTGGCACCCTTGGAGCACGGAGGTGCATCTTGAAGGGCATGTCGTGTAATTAAAACTTGAGTCAATAAATCTAGGTGGCCTGGAAAACATTGAAATAATTGGACCTTCTTAGAATAAAATAATTAATTATACAATAATTTATTAATTATGAAACCTAACAAAAGTCTAAGCCTAAATCTAAGACTAAGTATAAGTCTAAATTTTTAAAAAAGGACTAAAAGAATTATGACATAAGTTAAAATATTTGAGAATATAATCAAACTCTAGGAAAAAGGGGAATAAAATTAAAGGTTGGATAAAAATGCACATGTGTGCATGAAATTATTAAAATGGATTTTTAAAAATAGAAGAAATAATAATATGAGAGAATAGGTGTACAGATAGAATATTATATAGAGTCAAGATACCACTAGGTCTAACTATAAGAAGACTCATAATGCAACTCTCACTAAGATCTAGTTAGGGGACACTCATTAAATGAGAATTTGGGGAACAAAGGGACAAAAAAGAGCGAAAATAGGAACACATTGGGGAATGTGAGGGAAATTGGATTTTTAAATAAAATAAAATGGTAATTACTTGTGCAACCTGGGGAGAGGGTGACAAGTGTGTGGGTGAATAATACTAATTAAATTAATTAAAAATATAATTAATTGTGCATGAGGACATGTGTCATGGGGGATTTTTCTATAAAATAAATGTGCTAGAAGGGAATTAGAACTAACTTATTCTTGGTAATGTTATGCCACCAAAATTTTGTGGACTATGTTTTACTTGTGAGAGTTGGGATACCAAGCTTGTGGAAAGAGTGGAAGCTCTTCCTTGTGAGGCAAGCCTTGGAGCTATTGTTTGTTGGTTTCTTGTGTGTGGCCCCTTTGTGGCTCGGGGGGCTCAGGTGGAAGAAGAGTACCCTTAACATTGGTTGAGAGGTACCGATGAAGTTTCGTTGATTAGAAAGCGAGAGAACAAAAGAGCACAAGACTTTGAAAGGGAATCTTCATCTCCCAACCTTCATTGGTCCCGGTATTTTTATATTCTGAATTTATTTTGTAGTATGAGTATATTTGTATGATAGATTTGGTATGGCCATTGTAGAATCAATAGAAATTTATTAATGTCAAATTGTTATAATTGTTTCTCAATGAATAATAGTTACAGTGCTTACAAATTTCAAATTATCGCTATAATTTCAAGTGATTCCAAAATCTAAATTTTGAGTGGTTTGATCCTCATTGTAAAACTGGGAATTATATTTTTCTATGGTCTGTGTTTTAAAAAAATATATTTTTAATCCATATTTGAAGTTCGTATGATCACAGCAATTAGTTGAGATTATTTTTAAATAAATTTAATAGTGTATTGATCCTTGGTAAACTAAGGAATTAAATCTGAAATTTGTATTGTGTGTTCTCTGTTGAATTTCATTGTAAATCCTAAATCTATTCGTATAGTGGATTCTCTGTTGAATTTTATTCTAAATCCAAAATTTTGTATCGTGGGTACTCTGTTGAAATTTTTATAAATCTAAATTCTTTTCTTATTGTGGGATCTTCGTTAAAGTTTATTTAAATCTGAATTTTTTATCATGAATTCTCTGTTGAATTTTATGATAAATCCAAATTTTATTTGTGTTGTGGGATCTCTGTTGAATTTTGTTTAAATCGGAAATTTATATTGTGGATTCTTTGTTTCAATTTGTTATAAATACGTTATTAGTAGTGTTGAGTCTCTGTTAAATTTTATTATAAATCCGAATTTTTGGATCGTGGGGTATCTGTTTGAATTTAATTACAACCATAATCTAATTGTATTGTTAGGTATCTATTTGAATTGATTATAATCCAAAACTAAATCGTATTGTTGGGTATATGTTCGACTTGATTATAATATGAATCTAATCATATTAATTGGGTCATTGTTTGAAATTGATTATAAATCTGATTTTATTCTTATCGTTGGGTCTTTGTTTGCATTTTGTGTATATTCGAATTTAATGCATCATTGGGTCTCTGTTTAAGTTAATCATGGATCCAAATTTTTAAAATGTTTGTTGATTACCTTGTGGATGTCACTATTGATATCGTCGTCAAGGTTTATTGTTATCGAAATTTTGAAGCTTTAGGTCCTTATATAATCTCTTGCTCAAATTATATCGAAGGTTTGGAGTCACTGCAACAAGAGACTATTTTTGTTAAATCCAAATCTAAACACAAATTCTTTGTATATCTAATTTGAATCCCGAGCAAGATATCATTATGATCATCATTGATGATCTTACCATGTGAATTTTAACATGTGTTGATGTGGTAGCGTGTATATAGTTCCAACTAGATAAATGTTTTACTCTCTACACCAATGGATATTTGTACCATGAGCAAGTGAAGATTGTGTGAGGAAATCTTGGATCCATCCCAGATCCTTTCTCACAACCCTGTGTTTAATTGATAGTCATTACTGTCATTTTTTATTAACTGTAGAGAACCCAACTTTTGTGTAAGTTTCGGCATTGGAACTTTAGTGCAAGGGTAACGATGAGTTATGCACAACCACAACTATATGTTGAACGGTTGGGCATATATATCGTTGGAATATCTCGAGATCACTGGTAGTCCACTTCCGTATTGAGTAGTTCTTCCAGGGCACGATTGGCAAATGGTCTCCTTAGTTATTTCTTCGCCAAGTTCTCGTTTATACAAGAGTCACAATTATCTAGTTTCTCATCTAGATATTCGGAGTATCCCTCCACTATAGAAATCCTCTCGTTTAAGTTTGTTTAGCAAGGACTTGTTTAGAGAACATGAGTCTTAGACTAAGGGTGGTATTAATGTAGCAACTTCATTTGACTACTCTTATTTTAATATGTAATTACCATAGGCAATTGACATCATATAACTATCAATTAGTTATTGTTATATAAATATCTTAGACCTATAATGGTCATACTAATAATTCTTGTGTTAAGAGAAAATGAAATTATGTTGAGTATTTATTATTTATTTTTATTATAGAAGATAAACTCATTAATCATTTCAAGACTCCTTGTAATGAAATGTTTTTTATTAAGACTTGAGTTAGTGATTGGATTAATTGTTATATTTTACATTCCCAATTTTGGTTGTAAGTTGAAATGATTATGGATTCTTTATAGGATATTCATATATTCTTATGGTACATTGTTTAGATGGTGAAAAGATTAATTGCTACATATATCCTTAAAGGGAAGAAAGTTTGTTAATGTTGAGTGTGAATTATTGTGGTAATATTAGAGAGTAGGTAAATATTGTCTAGGTATTAAATAATTAATTCTCTTGTATTCTGTACATTGTGTAGATATTGAATAATTAATGTTATATTTAGGGATGAAGACTTTGTTAATGATGAATAATGATTATATGATGTATTCACAAGAGAAGGTTATCTAGATGAAGAGTAATTATTGTTGATGTGATCTTTAAGAGAAGAAACCTTGTCTAGTATGATGAGTAATTGAATGGTTTAATTTGCATTATGATCAAGTACCTTATTGTTACTTCAGTCCTGAGTTCAGAATTGATTTGGTTATGGGCATAAATACCTCCTTGTTCTTCATAACAGTCGCCAGTCCTGAGACCTTAAATGGTCAAGATCAATCAGATGAATTCTGGACTTGAGCGTTGATTATGTGTCTTGGAGGTCCTAACCTTGCAAGGTAGGTTGGGTGGTTAGACATTCTTGTTATACTGGTTTATTTTTATCTTTTAGTATCTTGATATTATTTTATTCTTGTCATAAAGTAATGTGGATGGGAAAATAATGTGTAAAGTAGACGTATGTTTTTGTCATGTATCACTTATCCTTAATTTTTTTTTTTTTTAATTACCACTGTATTTACTTACCTACTTTATGTCGTGATGAAGGGGGATGTTACAAATTCCTAAAATGGCTTGGTGTTTCTTTGAATTGGATAAGACCAATAAATATATATATCTTGGTGCACTCAAATAATAATAATGCACAATATACATTGCTCTTACTTAATATTCCACACACCCATTAGACTGATAATTTCAAAAACATTATTAGTTATTCATGTGATTATAATATTGGTGTGTCGTGTTTAATTAACCACACCATCATTAGTGCACCATGATATTTCTAAACACACAGAGACATAATGCATACATGCATATATTTTTTTATTTTTATTTTGTAACTAGGGGAATCAGTAGCGGCGACAGTATCGTACTCGCGTGACACAGGGTCGAATCCTATCGGTTGCCTTATAACCCCTAGGGAGTGTTACACCTCAAAATTACTCACTTTGATAGTGTCACAAGTGTCATCATTACGAGTGTTGTAAGTGTCACATATTGTCCGCAAGTGTCGCATCTTGACTACAAGTGTTGCAAGTGTCAAAAACATCGTACTGCCATCTTGCATATGTCGTGCCTCTAACGACGTCATGAAGACACTTAAGACACCTCAAAAGGTGGTTTGGAAGAAGAGAAATCACTTGACAAGAAGTACAAGCCTTTTGACATTGATAAAACCACAAAAAAATGGATTTTGGAGAGGAGCTCTCCCCTACCCACTATCAGGGAGTGTTGGCGCTCCCTGAGCCTCTTTGGGGGAGTGCTTGAGCGCCCTGTGCACCCTTATGGGGGAGTGCTACCCTCTTTTTAGAAAATTCTTGGTTTGTTGAGGCAAATAAGGGAAGAATCCCTCAATTCCTGAAGGTAGTTGGATTCAAATAGATAGTCAAGGCATGATCTTAGGGGAGATCCTCAATTGAAGGAGAGGAATCCTCAACTTATCCCAAAGATCTCTCAAGTGGTTGGACCTCTCCAAGGTTATATAAGGAGGCCTCCTCGTGGTGAAAGGAATAATGGATATTGGGAATTACATCAAAATTATGATCTCATGAGTGAGATTTCATCAAAGCAATTAGTGGAGATTGATTGAGCAAAGGGGTTGGACAAGGAGAACTGGAAGAGGCTGCTACACCTTCATTCAAAGGATTATAAGTACTTTTACTTGTTCTCATTAATATAATCAATGCTTGGCCTGTTTCTTTCAAACTTGTGCTTGTTCCATATGAGTTTGTCTGCAGTAGATGGATATATGATTGAGATAATCTCAGTAGAGTAGGAAGTCCATTGTATCTTTGTTTGTCTTACAGGATCTATCAGGGAACTCAAGATCGAAGCTCAGCCTAGACTTTGCAAGGACAAACGCCGTTCATAAGGTACATATCTTTCTCCTTCTCTTTAATTCATTAGCTTGATTAGATCCAAGAGAAAGTCAGTGTCCATGTTAAGTACTTTCTATCTTGGCCTTAGGATTCTAGAGACCAAGAGGGAATCCACTTGTCCACAGGGGTATTCACCTACAACAGAAATTGGCGACTCCACTGGGGAGGAGCTCTGATTTTTGTTTCCATTCCTAGATATTGTTTTGGCCCTTTTCCCACTGATTTGATCTTCTCCACATTGTCTTTTTATTCTTAGATTTGTTTGATTGCCTCATTATGTCATCAGGATCACCCTGATTGACTGAATTTCCTTCATTTTTTGAGTTTTTGGACATTTTTTTGAGTTTTTAGAGCAGAGCGCTCCGCCCTGTTGTTGTGAGAGTGCTAGCACTCCCCTTTATCCTTACACAGAGCATTGGAATGCTTTGGTTCCCCTTACACCAGAGAACTACCCCATTTTCGTGAGAAATTCTCCATAATTTTCATCTTCTGAAGCTATTTCTTGGTTTTGGATTTTGCCCAGGGTCCCATACTCTCAGTCCATCTTGATATTGGCTTTCAAACACCCTTATTTCTAAGAATTCATCCTCTTTTGTTTGGATTTTTTTGAGATTTTTCCTTACTTTGCAATTTGTCCTTCATGATTTGGAGTCAATTTGTCGTTTTCTCCTCGTTTATATGAATGAGTGAAAAAATTGTAAGGGGTTTCAAAGGTATTTTGTACTTTTCTTTCTGATATTTGAGTCATCTTGTCCAATCTCTTTCTCCTTCCTTTGATTTTTTGGCTTTTGTTTCTTGTTTGATCACAACAAGGGTGTCTTTTGGTTTATGTGAAGTTTGCTTCTAGATTGTTTAAATCTCACAACTCTTGAAGTCCGATTAGCATAAGAAGTTTTACATCTACTGGTTATCAGTCACATACAAACATTTTAGCATTGCTTTGGATTCCTTATTGAGGACTATTGCATGAGTTCATTTCATCTTAGTGTTTGAAAGTGAAAGGAAAATCCTTCTCCTTCTCTTAATTAGACATTCATTGAAAGAAAATATTGCTTATTATTTCTTATGCATGTTTTGGGAACTGAGTCATAATATCATCAGTATTCACTCTCATACACCTTTGAGTAAATAACAAGCACTAAAATCAACGCTTAACTAAAATTTATTAAACTTTTTACATCTTTGTTAGCAAACCTACATTAGTTTAAGGTGTAGGGCTTTGGAATAAGGTTGAAAGGATAACTTTTCAAAGCTATCAAACAAACTTAGCATCTTGCGATAGGGAGAGAAAATTTGATTGTCGTATAGGCTTTTTGGGATCCCCCTCTCACACAGGGGTTATGCACGAGGTCACATTCAGGAGAATTATGGAGATTACCCCTTCATGGTTCAATTGTTTGTAGTGGTTGGATTGTATATTGGGGGTCACTTGAGGGTATACCCGTGATTATGTGTGGGAGCCTCTTGAGTTGATTTCGGACTTGTTATCCTACCCATACGTTCGGATCATACTGTCGATTGTACCCTCCCAGGGGCTAACTACGAATTGGTGACCTTAGTAGCCATAATCTTTAGGGTCTCACACAAGGTGAGAGTGAAGGGAAGTCTCACTGTACCTGGAACAGACGTTGGTCAAACTCACTCGGGATCCTTGGAGGGTAAATCCACAATTACTGTGTGGAAGTTTGCACCAAGGCATAAGTCCGTTAATAAGGTCTCCAACGTAACTGATCCACCTGCTCTATACCCGCCTCTTCCTATTTTGATCTCGCAACGTTGGATTTCATCACCAGCAAATGGTTTCATTGTGGAAAGGTTTTGTTTGATTGTTTGCTTCTCAGAATCATAGCATGTGTTGGTTGTGTTACTTAGTGGACCTTAGGTCGACTCAATGCTAATGGAATCAAATCTTGAGTGTACCAATGGAGGAACCCCTTCTCCTAGGGAACCTTATACAATTCCTTTGTTTGGAAAATTTGGTCCTCCGTACATTGCCACACTGAGTCTTTTGGGACTCACCATCGGATTACCGGTTTGGTTATTCCCCACTCCGGTGATCTTCAATCCTCCCAATGTTTCAACTACACCTAATACTTTAGATGTCAGTATTCCACCCACACATCAACCTCACCTCAACTTTTCACCCTCTTCGCCCATTAAGTCTCCTTCCATTTCTCCTTCTTCGCTTAGTGAAAGCTCTAAAGCAAGTAGCTAGGTTGATCAGAAGAAGAAGAAATGGAAAGAGAAGAAGAATAAGATCCTGAAAAGGACCAAGGCCCCAATGACATCAGATGTTGGATCCAAGCAACCAGTTACCGTTAATAGTATTGGGGGTGTTGATGAGGTCAAAAAGATTAAAATAAAGAATCTGAAACCCAAATTCCCTTGAAGTATTTGTAAGGGTTACCACTTTCTGAGGGATTGCCCTGGTATTCCCAAGGTCTTAGAAATGTGGTCCCCCACATCATCGGCCACTACTGGTCATGCCAGTGATACCCCATCAATTAGTGATGTTAATGTTGGTAAGAAGAAGACAACTGCCAAATTCCCTTGTATGTTATGAAAAGGTGATCATTATTCTCACCTTTGTCCTCACATGGAAGAGGCTTCTTCTCTTTTGGAAAAACTTCAACTTCCAAAATTCTATCGTAAGATTTCTCCCAACCCATCGTTAGTTGATGGACTGGTCAATCTAGTTCCATCCCAAGTCAGTCTGGTTGATCAGGTGGTCAATCTATTTTCCTCCTCAATTGAACCACAAACCCAAGTAGTTGATCCAGTTCCATCATTGATCAGCACTACTCTTCATCAAAAGAGTGTAACCCAAGTAGTCGATTCATTTTCATCCTCGGTCGACCCCACTCTCCCGTTAGAGAGTGACACCAAAACGGTCAATCCATTTATGCCCGTCGACCTCGTTCTCCCCTTGGAGAATGAAACTCAAGTGGTCGATCCGGTTCTATCATCGGTCGATCCCACTCCTCCTTTGACGAGTGCCAAAGTGACTGATCCATTCCCTTCCTCGATCAGTCCCACCCTTCACCTGAAGAGTGCCAAAGTGATTGCTCCAGTTACATCATCGGTCAATCCTACTATTCCTCTGAAGAGTGCCAGCGTGGTTGATCTGATCCCATCATCAGTCGATCCTACTCTCCCTCTAGAGAGTAAACTTGATATTGTCCACATTTTTCTCGTTGATACAGAATCTACCGTGCTGGGGGGAATTCCTCATTCTCCCACGAAACCCCCTCCAAGAAATGAGGCCATCATTTTTTATTGGGGTGCACTAATTGGACCTCATCTTCCCTCTCACATTCCTTTCCATATTACAATACAGGTTTGTGGTTGGGACGTTCCTCAAATGCTCATAGATGAAGGTGCATCCGTTAGTATTTTGTCCTTTGTTGCTTGGCACGCTTTGGGTTGTCCTCAGCTTGTGCCAGTTACACATAATTTTTTAGCTTTTAACAGAAGAACTAGTCAACCTTTAGGGACCCTTCCTCAGTTTCTGGTAACTTTGGGAGGGAAAATTGTCTTTATTGATGTCATGGTAGTCGGAGACCCCTTGGATTTCGCTTTACTCCTTGGGCAGGATTATTTCTATTCCATGAAAGTTATTGTGTCCACTCTTTTTTGTGTGATATATTTCCCTCATGATGGAATAATTGTGACTATTAATCAACTTTCCTTCATCAGTCCTAACTAGATTACCTCCCTGAATGGTTCTTATATGACGACAGTATCGCCCCTGCCGCATGTCAATTATGTGGTGTTGTCTCCCATGACTTCAACTTCTGATGATTTGGATCCAGTAGTTGACATGGTGATCTCTTCGATAGGGATATTGGAGCTTGATCTCCTTACCCCTGTCACGGCCCTCGACATGTGTTCCTTCCAGAATTATTTTCTTCCATCCACTGAAGATCTCTTGGAAGCCATGACCGATTTTTGTCCCTTGACATGGTGTTCTTCCAGAGCATTATTCTCTTGGAAGCCATGATCAAGAATATTCCACGAGCATAGTTTATTTTCTCTGTAGAAAGCTCGTTAAAAGATGAAACAGAGGTCACAAGCATAGTTTTCTCTTCCCTAGAGCAAGCTCGTTAAAAAATGAAACAAAGGCCTTGAGCATAGTTTTCCTCTCTGTAGCAAGCTCGCTAAAAAATGAAACAGCAATCTGGGGATTGAACCCAGAGCCCTGAGCATAGTTTTCCTCTCTGTGTCAAGCTCGTTAAAAAATGAAACAATCACCTCTCTTGAACCTTCATTTCATCCACCCTTATCATTTTTCTCCATCTAGTAGAGAAATTGGTGACAACCTCAAAGTTGGTGAATGAATTGAAGCTTGGAGGGCATGTCTCCAGTCTTTGATGATCATTCTAGAGTTAATCCCCCAGCTTTCAAGCTGTGGCATACCGAGCTTAGTATTTGTTCTTTCTCGTGCTCGTAAATACATGAGAATGCAACCGGGTAAACGTTTATCTCT
This sequence comes from Picea engelmannii, assembly GCA_009831015.1. Lineage (NCBI taxonomy): Eukaryota > Viridiplantae > Streptophyta > Pinopsida > Pinales > Pinaceae > Picea > Picea engelmannii. The sequence goes on along the minus strand of ML799127.1, from coordinate 469,859 downwards.
TTTTTGGACATGCATGGATAAACAAAAAAGGAACCCCCTAGAGTCATCTTTGAGCTTTTTTCAGACTCTCTAAACATGAAAAGATTGTCGAGTGATCTTGCTTCCTTTCCCACTCATTAAAAGGTTTGAAAGGGAGTCTTTCGAGTGATAATTTATCTCTTTTTTGGCCTCGCGAGACTAACATTACAAAAAAGGACAACATTGGAGTCATCTTTAAGTTGTTTTCAAACTCTCTAAATATGAAAAACCATCAATTTTGCCTTTTCTAGACTCGTTAAACAATCATACATTGAAGGGCCCATATGGGATCGAACCCTTACTTCTTCCAGTTCGTTAAACAAAGGAAGAGGGGCTTACCGAAGGTGAGTCATATCGAGCATGTGTTACCCTCCTTGAGCTCGTTAAATTAAAAAGAGGTACTCGTCTATCTGGATGGGGGGAAAATTGAAAGAAGCAAACCAAGCAGTTTTTTGAGAACACTACTAGTCGCTCTTACGGTCGCCCTTGAACATGGCACTTTGCATTTGCACGCATTTTAATCTATTGAACCTCTGCACTGAGCTAATCCTCTGAGTTTATTTTACTCCTTTGGGTCACCCAACGAAAGTCACAGCATCCACTGCATCATCAAGTTTTGGTCCATGTCAAGTTTCTGTTGATGTGCCTCAGTGTTCAAGGGAAGTATCTACCTCGAGAGTCAACCATCACAAATATGTTGTTTCAATACCTGTGTCGGTCCATGTTCATTTGATCTACCAATTACATATATGTGTTTATTTCGTGTCGTTGATGGGGGATACATCAAGGCCCTCCTTCGATGAGTCTATTCATGTTGACTTCAACACATTAGCCAGGGAATCGGACTTAGAAACCAGTTAGTACCTTGGGACCTGTAGGCCTCCTCATGTCCGACAGTGGGTTTACATCATTGACCCCTGATTGGATGATTCCACATATGTTAGACTTCATCTCATTCATTCATATTCGTTGGAATGTACTAGAGTACCTTGGGAATCATTGACATCAATGGTGATCTCCCTCGCACTTGTTAATGGTTTACATCATTGACTGGTAATCAAGTGGTTTTTGCCATGTTCGACATCAGGACATCTATTCACATGGTTAGATTTGTACTACATCGGGATCGGTAAGAAGAACCTGGGTTGAGTTTTCACTCTTATGTATACTTTGCCCAGGTTGCGAAGGAGTTCTTTTGGACTGTGACACATATATTGTTACATAGATCCACTTTGTATTAGTCATGGCTATGTCTTGTCATTTCATAGATCCACTGTGTATTCTTCATGGCTACGATTAGTTCAGGTCATAGGAGTATAGATCCACATTGTATTTGCAGTGGCTATACCATTTTGTCAATATAATGATGGATCTGCATTGTATTTTATGGCGGTCATACCTAAAAAGTCTTTATCACTCAAGCATAGGTATGCTTTCCTTGGGTTTGAAACATGTCATAATATTTGTTTGATGGTTGTGTGCAGTTTTTTCCAGTTTCTCTACATCCATACCCTTGCTCGAAAAAGTCTACAAAGTACTTCAGTCATCATCGTCTTCTAACTTCATACTTTGGGGGGCAATCTGTTACACCTCAAAATTACTCACTTCGATAGTGTCGCAAGTTTTGTCATTACAAGTGTTGTAAGTGTCGTATATTGTCTGCAAGTGTCGCATCTTGAATATAAGTGTTGCAATTGTCAAAAACATCATACTGCCATCTTTCATATGTCGTGCCTCTAATGACATCATGAAGACACTTAAGACATCGCAAAAGGTGGTTTGGAAGAAGAGAAATCACTTGACAAGAAGTAGAATCCTTTTGACATTGAGAAAAACCACAAAAAAATGGATTTTGGAGAGGAGCGCTCCCCTACCCACTGTCAAGGAGTGTTGGCACTCCCTGAGCCTCTCTGGGGGAGTCCTTGGGCACCTTGTGCACCCTTATGGGGGAGCGCTACCCTCTTTTTAGAAAATTCTGGGTTTGTTGAGGCAAATAAGGGAAGAATCCCTCAATTCTTGAAGGTAGTTAGATTCGAATAGATGGTCAAGTAATGATCTTAGGGGAGATCCTCAACTGAAGGAGATGAATCCTCAACTTATCCCAAATATCTCTCAAGTGGTTGGACCTCTCCAAGGTTATATAAGAAGGCCTCCTCCTGGTGAAAGGCACAATGGAGATTGGGAATTACATCAAACTTATGATCTCATGAGTGAGATGTCATCAAAGCAATCAGTGGAGATTGATTGAGTAAAGGGGTTGGACAAGGAGAACTGGAAGAGCCTTCTACACCTTCATTCAAAGGATTGTAAGTACTTTTACTTGTTCTCATTAATATAATCAATGCTTGGTTTGTTTCTTTCAAACTTGTGCTTGTTCCATATGAGTTTGTTTGCAGTAGATGGATATATGATTGAGATAATCTCAGTAGAGTAGGAATTCCATTGTATCTTTGTTTGTCTTACAGAATCTATCAGGGAGCTCAAGATCGAAGCTCAACCTGGACTTTGCAAGGACAAACGTCATTCATAAGGTACATATCTTTCTCCTTCTCTTTCATTCATTAGCTTGATTAGATCCAAAAGAAAGTCAGTGTCCATGTTAAGCACTTTCTGTCTTGGCCTTAGGAGTCTAGAGACCAAGATGGAATCCACTTGTCCGTAGGGGGATTCACCTACAATAGGGAGAATCCCATAGCCCGCAAGCACGTCTCTGGATAAATTGGGGTGAGAATCGAACTTGATGCCTCATTTTTACATTTCCTTCCATTTACACAGCACATGACAATCGGTCTACACCCATGCGGGTGCATACATGCATATATTAGTAGACTAAAGGACACAAAAAAATGTTAACAAAAATTTAATAGCTTTTTGGTGCACTTATAATGTAAGAAATCATTTCCCACTGGTGTGTCCTATCTAACCATCAGAGAGAGTGGAAAATACGATGGAAAAATATGATCTATTTCTAGTGGACTTATATTGAAAAAAATCACCACACTTGTGTGTCTCATTTAAGCATCAAAAATTGATTCGGGAAATTATAATGTGCTTATATATCTATGTGCATAGTGCACCCCTCTGAATATGTTTCATGGGATGTGTAGTTCTCATAAACTAAATTGGAGCACTGCGAGAGATGTGTTTGTACATCCATTGGGGAATTGGATAATGCAAAAAACTTTGGCACAAATAATATATAAAAAAATTGGTGTGATTATGATGAGTTTGAGCACTACACTATGTGCCATGTAAGAGCACCAACGAATGGTGAAATTTGAGCATCGTGGATAGATTGTGGAATTGTTTTTCAAAAAATATCAAAGAACAATCAAATTGAAGACAAATTATAAATGTTAATCCACCTAAAATGTAAATAAAGGGATAACAAATCATTTACTTGGATTCTTCTTCGTTGAGGAGGCATGGTTTCCATGTAGAGAAAAATGAAAAAATTGGTATCGTTTGAAAATTTCCACAATAAACACAAGCCTACTATGGAAGCAAAGAAATTAAGGAATTGGGAAATATAGTAGCACTAGGCAATGGGTCAGTCATATGGTTTAGTGAGAATCAGTGCTTTTATGGATTTGAAGCATTGAATGAATGGTAGAAATAAATTTTTGGTTTGTATACTTTTTTAATTTACCCTACCCCAATGTGTCCCATGTCTCAATGCAATGGTAATTTTATAGGTATCGGGAGCATTGTTATTTGTAAATATTTTGACC
>ML799127.1:436904-452493 GCA_009831015.1 Picea engelmannii | reverse complement strand
GATGAAGATATGATGAATAGAATATTATAGGTGTGGCTCTGAACAAGTTGTTGGTTTTTTCGGTTTGGGTTTCCAGGGAAAAATTTGTGTAATATGTGTGTGTGTGTGTGTGTCATTGTATCATTTCTGTTTTTATTGAGAATCTATTTGCATTAAAAATGTGTACAAGGTTAAAATACTATAGATACTAACAACACTTGATCCATGCTTTTTCTAACTCTTCTTCTCATAGACATGCACTTTATGCCTCTATTTTTTCTTTTAATGCAACATCTACTTCTTCTAATGAGTGACTTATTGATTATGGGGAATCTCATAATATTTCCAAGGATGTCGCCATATTTTCTACTCTCAATGAATGTAACACAAAACAAATATTTTTTTATGATGGTAGATCTCTTAGTGTTGTAGGGTCTAGAATAGTTTAGCTAGATGATGGCCATTTTAATAATGTATTTTTTGTTTCTATTCTTTCTTATAAACTTATATCATTGCATCGAATCACTCAATCTGGTGAAGGTAAAATCACACAGTTTTAACCTAACGAAGTTGTAATCAGATATTTAAAGGATCCCAAGCATATCTTAGCAATTGGAATTGTTGATAACATTACTAGGTTGTGCATATTTGACAACTTTGTATCATCATATCTCCCCTCAATTTTATTTCCCATAGCAATGACATGATCAAATTTTGACATGAGTGATTTGGCCTAAACTATAGTTCATTATAGCATCCATGTAAATAGAATATGGTGGCTAGTATTCCTCCCATTTCAAGTAGAGATGGTATTTGTTTTGATGGTGTTCTCGAAAAACATCATTGCAACAATTTTGACAAATGTGCATCTTGGCATGCATTATACCCTTTACACCATGTTCACAGCGGTTTTTTTGGTCCACTTCCTTTTGCTTCTTTATTTGGGTTCAAGTACTTATTAAAATTCATTGATGACTTCTCCAAATGCACTTGGGTTTATTTCTTAAAACTTAAAAGTCAAATTTTTGACATACTTTGGCATATAAGGCCCTTGTAGAAAAACAATTTGGAAATCAACTTCAAAAGGGAAGAATAGATAATAGTGGAGAATATGTTAATGACAAATTTATAACTTACCACAATACATAGGGCATTCCAATTCAACATGATGCAGTCACCCTCGATCATGTACTCAACCAACTATAGAACCAGGTTTCTTCCCATGGAGTGCATAACTAACAATGTTAACATAAATTTAACAACTTAAAGAATTACAAGAGGAAATTAAAGTCACGGGAAAATGGAAACAAGAAAAAATACCATTAAATAGAGACTCGATATTATTTATTTAACCAAACAGAATTTTTCTTTTATAGTCTCATTACATTTACCATAAAATCTGGCATAGTGCTCATTATGATTCAATGACTAGTTTATGTTCAATGTTTCCCATTGTGAACCCCAAAACCGGTGTCAATTTCTCTGCTCTATTTCTCCTACAAACGTACCCTCCATGTTTTCTTATTTCTATCTCTCCCTTTATTGGAAACTCAATCATCCCTCCAACCATTTTTCCTTCTTAAGCATTTCTTGTTTTCTCCACCAAGATGCATTGGACGTGGGCAATTACAACAATATGAATTCTAAAAAAAATTCCAAATGTGTGTTGGGAACTAAGACAATTGTAACAGTTAAATCATTCAAATCATTTCAAGTGTTTTGTCTTCCATCACATGTTCTCCCACCAATTGTCATGAAATTGTTGCAAGACACGTGGAGTCATGATCTGTAGCACTCTAAAAAAAAATCCAATCACTTGGAGTTGCAGCACTAGTGTTACAACAATGGGTGTTAAAACAATGGGAGTCTCAACACTGGTGTTGCAACAACATGATTTACAACACAGGTGTTGCAGTAGTGTGAGTTATTGTGTTGGTGTTGTAGCAATGTGATTTATAGCACGGGTGTTGCAGCAACGGGTGTTATGGCACTGGTGTGGAAACAACGTGAGTTACGGCATTGGTGTTGTAGCAATGGGAGTTACGGCACTCACGTTCAAAACTGGTGTTACAACAATGGGAATTGCAACACTCATTTTCCCTACAATTTACTAACTTAAAATTGAAATGTTTTTGGTTGATGCAGATTTCTTAAGGTCAAAGATACTCCTGTATTAGACATCCTTAGTAAGAAAACATGAGCTCCATCTCATGTGGATGCAACTGTAGATTATACAGAGGATGAATATCCTAGTGGGCATGCTAGCTCATTTTCATAAACCCACTATGCATCTTTGGAACCCTTCTTTTTCCACTAAACTAAATATTCATAATGTTCTTTATTTTGGGTCCTTTTGCTAACCCTCTTTGCTAAGATTTGCTCTAATTCTTCGACTAGTTTAACAGGTAGCTATTTCTTCTATTCAACTAGGGTACTTCCTTCATAATTCTCTTCTCCCTCATGAAACTCGTACAAGTCGGGCACATTAAATATTGGAGAAATGTCAAAATCTTTCAGCAATTCTAACTTATGTGCATTATCAGAAATCTTTCTCATAATTCGACATGGTCCAAATTTCTTCTAATTGATTTTACTATACATACCTCTGGGAAATATTTATTTCCTCGAGTGTGTCATTACCAACTCTCCTTCAAAAATGTTTTGTTTTCTTTGCAAATATTCCCCATGTTTGTATCTGATATTACTTTGTTGTATCTTCCTCTTAACTTGATCATGTGTTTCTTGTATGCTCTCAACAAACTCACTTGCATCAACACTCCTTTTTTCCTCCAAATTTGGAAACTCAGCCAAATCAAAAAATCATTTTAATCATCTGCCATAAATAAAATGAAATGGACTCTTTTTCATAGATCTATTAATTGCATCATTGTAATCAAATTCAGCTTGGTCCAAGACCAAATCCCATTGTCCTAGCTTCTCTCCTGTCAAACTCCTCAACAAATTCCTAAGACTCCATTTTACCACCTCGATCTATCCATCCATTTGTGGATGTATGCAGAAATGTACAGCAACTTGGAACCCATATTCCAAAATATCCTCAAAAAGTGTCCAAGAAATATCGTATATTTGTTAAAAGCGATACTTCTTGTTAGTCCATGTAACCGCACAATCTCTATGAAAAATAAGATAGCCACTTTAGTAGCATCATTTGTCTTCTTTCATGGTATGAAATGTTCCATCTTTGAAAACTTGTCCACTACAACCATCACATAATCATGACCTCTCTGTGTCCTAGGCAGTCTAAAAACGAAGTCCATACTTATATATTCCCATGGCCTCTCGGGTATCGGCAATGGTGTATACAACCATGTGTTTTGACCCTTTCCTTTTGCTAGTTGGTAAATTCTACATCACTAAAAAAAAAATTAACATCCTTGTTGATGTTAGGCCAAAAGTATCTTTCCTTCACCAACGTTGTGGTCTTATCAATGCCAAAATGTCCACCCAAACCTCCACTATGTATCTCTCTAACGATATTTAGACACAATGATATCTTTGGATTGCACAAACTTTGGTTTTAAATAAAAATCCTTCCTGGATGTGGAAATCCAAATACGATGTCTTATCGATGCTCCAAGGTGATTTACATGTTTTCCAAGCCTTTGTAGAATATGTTCCTTCTGCATACAAATCTTTGATACATTCCAAGCTAACAACTTCAACTGACAAAGTATTTAGTAGCATTATTCTCTAGCTTAGTGCATCTACAACCTTATCCGACTTTCCAGACTTGTGCTTCAAAACAAATGAGTAACTTTGTAAAAATTCTACCCATTTGAAATGTTTTTTATTTAAATTACCTTGATTAGTGATGTACTACAATGCCTTATGATCAGTAAATAAGACAAACTCCTTTGGTAGCAAGTAATGTTTCCATTTCTTCAAGGCTTGTACAATAGCATAAAATTGTTGATCATAAACAGAGTACTTCTTAGCATCATTCAATTTCTCCCTGAAAAATGTTGTTTGTCTTCCTTCTTGGCTCAAAATTGCTCCAATCGTTGAACCACTTGCATCACAGTCCACTTAAAATATTTTATTGAAATATGGAATCACCAAAATTGGTTGTTCAACTACCTTTTTCTTCGAGTCTTCAAATGACTTCATGGTTTTTGTTGTCCACTTGAAAATCCCCTTTTTCATGCATTCAGTAAGTGGTGCGCACATCTCACTAAAATTTTGGATAAATTTCCTATATAAGCTTACCAAACCATGCAAACTTCTCACATCAAATGTACACTTAGGTGTTGGCCACTCCAAAATAGCCTTTACCTTTTCAGAATCCTTCTTCAATCCTTCATTATAAATCACAAATCCCAAGTACACTAACTCATCCTTCATAAACGTCCATTTATTTAAATTTATTAGCAATTTCTCTTCTCTCAACCATTGTAAAACCTTTCTCACGTGCTCTAGGTGTTCTTCTTTGGTTTTACTAAAAATCAAAATGTCATCTAGTTACACAACAACAAACTTTCCAAAAATGGTTTCAAGACTTCATTCATAACTCTCATGAATGTGTTAGGGGAATTATTTAACCCAAATGGAATGACTAGCCACTCAAGTAGTCCATCCTTCTTCTTGAACATTGTCTTCCATTCGTCAGCTTCCCTTATCTAAATCCAACGATACTCACTCTTCAAATCGATCTTCAAAAATTACTTGGCCCCACTCAAACAATCCATGAGGTCATCCATCCTTGGTAAGGGAAACATGTACTTAATAGTAATCTTGTTGATAGCTTGTGAATCAATACACACTCTCCATTCACCCCCTTTCTTGAGTGTCGATATTGTAGGTATAGCATATGGACTTAAACTTTCTTGAATCAGTCCTTTATCAAGAAACTCTTGCACCTATCTCTTAACTTCCTCACTGTTTGTTGGAGTCATTCAATAAGGATGTTTATTCGGTAGACTTGATCCTTGTATCAAATCAATTTGATGTGATATACTCCTCAAAGGAGATAAACCTGTTGGTATATCATCTCCAACAATATCTTTAAATTCATTCAAGAAAGGTTGAATTTCAAGTGGCACAGAGCTCATTTTTCTACTTTCTGGAACGTGTCTTGAAATTAAGGCCAAACAGAAATGGGTATTTTTCTACTCTCTCATAAATTCTTCAGTTGAACACATCATAATGCCACCGCTAATACAAACATTATTGTTTTCATTTACTTTTCTATCACTACCACTTGACTCAGTCTCCACCATTGGCTCCAGTATGTATTGATTTCCATCTTTTAAAAATTCATAAATATTCTTCCTTCCATCATGGAAAAATTTTATGTCAAACAAACATGGTATTTTGAGTAGTACATGATAGGTATCCATCTCTTCTATATCACACAATACCTGCTCATTAAACTTTTCAATCTGAAAACTTAACAAGCATTGTTTAGTCATGGTCACATGTTGTCCTCTTTTCCACCATGAGACCTAATACAAATTTGGATTTGGAATAATTTTTAAATTTAAATTCTCCATTACCTCTGTGGATACTAATTTTTTTGTGCTTCCACCATCTATGACCAAACAACAACACTTATCCTGAATTTTACACTTAGTTTTAAAAACTTTCTTCCTCTTCTCAGGCTCTTTTGTTGTCTTATTTCAAGCTTAAGTGGCACTCTTCTAAAAATCAATTTTCCTCCCTACTCCTGTTGAAGTACTTCGTGTTGGGTCTTTTAATCACCTTCCTAATTTCTCAAGAAGATAGTTAGAAAGACTAAGCATTTAATTATCAATCCAAGGCTTGTATGGAACTTGTGAATTGTCGTGCACTGTATATGTAGGAAAAAATATTTTTTCTATGTGTTGTAGTCATAGTATCAATTATTACATGTGTGGTTGGAGTATAGACAATTCTCAAGCTATGAAAAGGTTCTACAGAAATCCACACTTGCAAAAATAGAAAAACACATTACAGAAATGAAAGCATACTGACAGGAAAGTAAATCACTCAAAAAGTGGTGGGATCCTCATCTCCTTACTTTCAACCACCTGCAGGTATTGGTAAACTAATTTCATAATTGAAACTCTAAATTAATTTTGCAGAAAATGAAATTCACACCACACTTGTTGAAAATGAATCACATGTGTTGAAAGAAATTGATTAACTACTTGCTGGAAAATAAATTAACTAAGTCCTCGAAATCATATCCTAATCCTTGACAATATGATCCATGTCATTACTCAAACCAAAAAATACAGTCATTGCATTAAGAACGGCCTAATCCTTGACAATATGATCCATGTCATTACTCAAACCAAAAAATATAGTCATTGCATTAAGAACAGCCTAATCCTTGACAATATGATCCATGTCATTACTCAAACCAAAAAATATAGTCATTGCATTAAGCACAGTTATTCAACGGCATAAAAGAATGCAACCTAATTTGAAATGTATTTATTAAAAACAAATAAAATCCAACATGAACACTTGATTGCATAAACAAACACAACCTCGCATGAGTAATCTAATTACATGAACAAATTGAATCAAGAAATTAGTTACGGAATTAAATAAAATAAATCCTACATGAATTTACAAGAAACCAAAGCAACCATCTAACTAGTGGAGTGAGTCGTGCCTCCATAGAACAGAGTGTTGGTATTTATTCTACATTAGCACTCATTTCATAAACAAATTAAATTAATTAATCTAATAAAAAGAAATCAATCTATTACAAACATGCAAAGAAAATAAATCAAATTAATTAATTAAATCACACTGTGCGGAAATTATAAAACCATAATTAAGATGAAAACTCAAATGCATTAATTAAATCACACATTAAGGAAATCATAAAACTATAAAACTAAAACTCATTGAATTAATTAAATCACATACTAAGGAAATTATAAAACTATAATTAAAATAAAAACTCGCTGAATTATTCCATTATCATTCATTGCTCTAAGAGTCCTCCCGGAATAATGGAGAGAGTGTTATCTTTTATGCATAAATTCAATGGAAACTAGAAATAACAAATATCTAAATAAATCCATGTATGGATTTAATAAATCCATAGTGGTTACAACAATTTCCTAAATAATAAATAGTTTACATGATCCTTACTAACAATTAGCAATTAATAAATAACTTCCAAGATCTTTTGCTAATAGTTAGTAAATAATAAATAACCCCAAGATATTTTGCCCAAGAATTCCAAGATCTTTCGCTGACAATTAGCAAAGAATAAATAACTCCAAGATATTTTGCCCAAGAATTCTGAGATTCTACTCAAACCAATATTTTGTCTTGCAATTGCAAAATTATCTCCATATCTTTGATTTTCTTGGATTAATATTATTGTTGCATAAATCCATAAATGAAAAATATGTGACATCATGGCTCAAGGTTTCTGATGTTGGCTCGTGGTTATGGCAGCTCAAGGTTCCTTGGACGAGTTTTGGCATTGTTCAGAGTTGTAGCACAGGAGTTGCAACATTATTTAGAGTTGCAGCATGGGAGTAGAGGCGAGTTGCAGCAAATTGTGAAAACTTGATTTCTCAAAAAGTACGATCTGGGTTGTTGAAATATTTTTAGGATAGACTTATATTGACTTAATAATGTATCATATGGAAAATATAAAGGACCCACTTCGTAGATATTTAGTTATAGGAGTAACAATGGTGATGAAATAGGAGTAGCAGCAAACTAGAGTAACAACAACTAGGGGTTGCAACAAGTTGCAGCAAACAGTGAAAACTTGATTTCTCAAAAAGTATGATCTGGGTTGTTGAGATATTTTGAGGATAAGCATATTTTGACTCAATAAATCCTCGTGCAAGAAATCTCAAGAACCCACATCATGAACCTTTAGTTGTAGGAGTAATAGCAGTGACAGTTGGTTATGCAACAATCACAAACTAAACCACATTTTCAAAGATAAGTGCATAGTATGTTACATCTCTAATATTTAACCATAATTCATATGAAGTACAAAAGAAATGCAATGGAAAACACCTTGGTTCTAAATCCCACATATAAGCATTAAAATGGATTAATAAGCATTAATGTGAGGTTATGGGTAAGCAAGAAGGGATTAAAAATAGGGAAAAAGGTTTAAAAGGATGACAATTCCATGTCCCAACAATTCCACATTGCTACCAACAACCACTGCCTCATCTGCCTAGGTAACTTGTGTTCTGGCCTCATTTCTTCTCCCTATATTTTGCTTCTTTGGGAATTCTGATGCCTTGTGACCTTCTATCTCGCATTTGTAATAGGTGATCACATACTTACCTCTGTTAAATCATTTACCTCTTCCAGTGCCACTTTCTCCTCTTGTATTCTAATTGTTGCTTTCTTCATGTTCCTTTTCACTACTTCTAGAAACCCCTACTCTACCCACTCTCTAGTTCTTTTTCCCTTGAACTTCTGTTCCAACTTTCTGTCAATATTTTCTTCCACCTTCAAAGCAACTTGATAGGATTCATGTACATTACGAAAGTAATGCGTACTCATCTCATCTTGAATCTGATATTTCAACTCATTTATGTATCTGACCACTATTTGATATTTTGGATTCTTTATCCCTGATCTGAGCAACAATTTGAAAAAATCCTCAATATATTCATAAACATATGTCTCTTTATGTCTTAAGTTTTTCACTTGCTTACACAAATTCTACTGGTAATCGACAAGTAGGAATTTCTCCTTTATTTTTCTCACCATATTCCTTTAGATTTTAATCTTCTCCTATCGGTTATCTACCTTGTACTTTTGTAGAATATCCCAATAAAGTGCAGCATGACCTTTTAGTTTTTTCATGGAAAATTGAACTCGATTGGGATCCTGAACATTTTCATACTCAAAATATATTTCAAGCTCTCATATCCAGTCAATGAGAGTCTTGGCTTTCAAACTACCATCATAACATGAAACTTCCACCCTTGCACTACATTTGTCTTTCAGAAAAGATATCAAACATATTGTTGAGTCTACTTCTCCAACATTTCACTCTTCTTTAGGCTCATCCTCTGACTTTGAATCAATTTTAGCATCTCCAAGCCTTCTATTTTCCAGTTCTTCTATCCTCCTTCATAATTCCTCTAATTCTTTGTTCCTAGCACCTCCTCATGTTAATCCTTTTCTATGTGGCAGCATCCTTACAAGTTTTCTTACAGCCCTCACTTGGACTAACATTCATAGGCCTTACTTCCAAGAATTGTCCCTCACAACTTAAGAGCTAAACCATCTCTGATACCACTTCATGCAGTCACCCTCGATCATGTACTAAACCAACTATAGAACCTACTTTTTACCCACATAATGCACAACTAACAACTAACAACGTTAACATAAATTTAACAACTTAAATAATGCCAAGAGGAAATTACAGACATAGGAAAATGGAAACAATAAACAATACCATTAAATACAGACTCAAGATTATTTATTTAACCAGACAGAATTTGTATTTTACAGTCTCATTATATTTACCAGACAGTCTAGCAGAGTTCTTATTCTAATTCAATGATTGGTGCATATTCATTGTTTCCCACTGGGAACCCCAAAACTAGTGTCCCTTTCTCTGCTCTATTTCTCATGTAGACATCTCCTCATTGTTTTCTTGTTTTTGTCTCTCCCTTTCTTGGAAACCGAATTTTCCCTCCAACCATTTTTCCTTCTTAATAATTTCTTGTTTTCTTCACCAAGATGTGTTGGACACAGGCAGTTACAACATTTTGAATTCTCAACCATTTTCCAATTGTGTGTTCGGAACTTAGACAATTTTAACAGTTAAATTATTCAAATCATTTCAAGTTATTTGTCTTCCATCACACAGTTGACCCACCAATTGTCACGAAATTCTTACAAGACACATGGAGTCATGATCTGCAACACTTTAACATAATTTCCACTCACTTGGAGTTGCATCGATGGTGTTGCAGCAATGGGAGTTATGTCAATGGGAATCACAACATTGGTGTTGCAGTGATGTGATTCATAGCACAAGTGTTGCAGCAACAATGTTACAGCAATGTGAGTTACATTGTTGGTGTTGTGGCAACATGATTTACAGCACGAGTGTTGCAACAACAAGTGTTATAGCACTTGTGTCGCAACAATGTGAGTTACATCATTAGTGCCATAGCAATGGGAGTTACAGAACTCACTTTCAGCATTGGTGTTACAGTAATAGGAGTTACATCATTTATTTTTCCCTACAATTTACTAACTTAAAATTGAAATGATTTTGGTTGATGCAGATTGCTTAAGGCCAAAGATGCTCCTACATCATAACACGCCAAAAAAAATGGTTTTTCTGAGATAAATAATTGTACAATAAAACAAACGGAAAATTATATGATCCAATCTAAGCGATGAAGACCTCTTTTTTGGGCAGAAGCCATTAATTGCGCCAACTATATAAGTAATCACACTTCCCGAAAGGATTTAAAATATATAATGCCAAAAGAATCATGGAGTAACATTAAACCAAATGCTAATCACGTTTGTGTGTTTGGTATTGAAGCATGGGCTCACATTCTTGATGAGAAAAAAAGGCATTATAGCATAAGAGTGAGAAGTGCATTTTTGTTGGATACTCTTAAGATGTAAAATGTTATAAACTTCTTCAATCTACTCCAACAAAAATTATTATTGTGAGATAGTTTTAGTTTGATGAAGGTATCTCAGTCTACTTTCCTAATTCAGCATATGTACCATCTTCATCCTATGATCCATCTTTGGAAAATGTGTCATCTCTCTTCTCTCTTCTACTCCCAATTTTTCTGCTAGTACCCCTATTCTAGTTTCTTCTTCTATAAATGATAATAGTGAGGATGAAAAATTAGCTCCACATGTTCACCCTCCTTATGTTGATTCCATTGAACATGAACCTACACTAGTGCCATAACATCCTAGATGGGTCCACACAACACAAAAATCAATTGATGATCTTGTCAGTGATCCTTCTGATTAGAGTCAAACATGTTCACAATTCCTGCAAGCCTCCTATATTTTGACTCAAGTTTTATATGCTCATGATCCAAAAACTGTAGGATTTTGGTCATCCATATTGGGATGTAGCAATGAATGAATAATATTGTTCCTTGAAGGTGAACGATACTTGGGATCTCGTCCTTCTTCCAAAAGGAAGAAAACTTTTCATGTGTAAATGAGTGTATAGGACTAAGTATGCATCAGATAGAAGTGTTGACAGGCATAAGTCTTGGTTAGTTGCCAAATTATTTTTCCAAGTAGAAGGAATTAACTATAATGAAACATTTACCCCCGCTGCCAAAATGAATTAGATATGTCATTTTTTATCTTTTATAGCATCACACAAATGGGAGGTCCATCAGATGGATATTAAATATACCTTTTTGCATGGGGATTTGAAAGAACAAATTTACATGTAAAAACTTCCTAGCTATATTCACAATGACCCTAGTGTTGTTTACCACCTTAGGAATTCTCGTTATGGCCTTAAGCAAGCTTCTTGAGCTTGGTATCCTAAAATGGATAGATTCCTTCTTGAAACTAACTTATCTAGATGTCATTCTAACACAAATGGCAATGCCAAGAAAGTCATTGATCATCTCATAATATTTGTTTTCTATGTTGTTGACCTTATATTCACTAGTAGTGACCCCAAAATTTCAACCCATGTGAAATTCAATATTGAAAAGAAATTTGACATGATAGACTTATGATATTTGCATTATTTTCTTAGCCTCCAAGTCTTGCAAGCCAAGAAAAGAATTTCCCTTTCCAAATCTTCGTATGGATGTGACCTTCTTCAACGATTTCACATGGAAGATTTTAAAATAGCCACATTTCCCTTCCATTTTGGATTCAAACTCGTTGCCACGCGTACCACACCCAAAGTAGTTTCCACTTTGTACCGTCAATTAGTATCCTTTTGTATTTGACTCATATAGGTCTTGATATTTCTTTTGTTGCCCGATATATGAAAACACCCCATGAGAGCCATTATAAAGTATCAAAGAGGATACTTTTGCATATCTAAGGTATAGTTCAATTTGGGATACATTACAGTTCAAGGGGGAACCTTGGTTGGTTGGTTTCACTAACTCTGATTGGATGATTGACCCTGATGATCAAAATTCTACTACATGTTATGTTTTCAATATTGGTTTCAAACCTGTCACTTATTCTTGTAAGAAGAAACGTGCCCTTGCTCTTTCTTTGGAAGATTCAGAGTATTAAGTAGCAATTAGTGCAATTCAAGAAGCCATGTGTGTTCGATAGATCCTTTCAGAGCTTGGATTCCAGCAACAACGTTCTACCATGCTCTGGTGTGACAATCAAAGTGTCATTTATCTCATCAAATATCTGGTTCAATATTAACACAACAATAACATTGAGATACATACACACTTCGTTTTTTTAAGATTGCGTCTTTGAATTGTTCTGTTGCGGAATAGATGATCAAATTGTAGACATTTTCACAAAGACCCTTACAATGGACACATTTTTTAAAATTCAAATTATGTTAGGAATTCAAGAAATTATCCTTAAGGGGGGGTTTCCTCTAATGACTCCTTCCTTCTCATGTTGTACACCTTTATAAATCCTTCAATCCTATCCCAAGTTGCTTTTAAGGGGGGGTAAAAGAATATTTATACACTTAGGAGTTAATTAATTTCAACTTGGTCTAATGTGTCTTTAGGTAAAATGTGTTTGTTTAGTGTGTTTTTGTAATGAACTAATCTAATAGACATGATTATGTTCTAGACATAAAATGATCCAACAATTCATCTTATACTCGATACTAAAAACACTTGATATGTGGCTTAACACCTAATTGGTCCATGATATATATTTAAAGAGCATGGAGGGTCATTTGTTGATGATCGATTGTGAGAGATTTTCATGTAATATATTTTATTTTTTCATTAATATATTGTCTCAAATGGTCGTGTTGGTTGGGGTTGTGGATTGTCTCTCTCTTTGAGGGTTTTAACCACATAAAAATTGGTGTATTGATCATTTATCTATGTGTGAACAATTTCTTTAAGGTGTCCGACCTATGTGGACATTTTTAATCCCTAGACAAAGCCCCATGTTAAGTATAAAACCCCTTATTAAACCCTATATATTTAATTATTACATTTATAGTGTTATACATGTATGTAGGCTAGAACCCTTCATTGTACCCTTCAATTATAAGTTTACCCTTTGTCTCATATATATATACCAAGGAGACCTATTCTTAGGATCATCTTGTATATTGAATATATTGTAAAAGGAGGTTTCCCCTTCGCAATAGATTGTTATTCACTAACTTTTTATCGTTTTCAAGGTGTTGGTTCATAAAATTTGGTATCGGAGCATTGGTCATAGGGTTTTTCTTCTTAAAACAAGTCATCTTGTAATTTTCACTATAACCTTTTATGGGACACTTCAAACGGAAAAATTTGGAGGTTACTGACATATCCAATTACTTCTGGTAAAAACTTCAGGATCTGGTTCATTGTATTTTCATAGATATCTCCTATAGAATTTAGGGTTTGTTACTAGTCCCGAAATTAGTCTTGAACAAGCCATATTTTTATCTTTTCTATAAAAACATTTTGGTGAAGTTTCATACTCTAAAATTTTCAGAATCCTAAGGAGACATAGCGAGTTACCTTTGGAAAAAAAAATTAGAATTTGAATCATTATAATTTGGGAGATATATCTTTTGGAGGTTGGGGATTTTTAGTATTCCTTATATTAGTCTTAAACAAGTCAATTTGGTATTTGTGCTAAGCCATTTTATCGGTGAAGGTTCAGACTGTGAAATTTTTAGGTGTTTAAGAAGTCATATAAGAGTACTACAAGCCAAAATTTCATACTCAGAAGGGTTCAAATTTTAGATATATATATTAGGAAAAAGGTCATCCATCCAAAGATACTCCAAATTAATGGTTTGAAAGGTACGTAACTTACAATTAGCATAACTTTTGATTGGAAGATCTATTTTTGATGACTCAAAATTTGTAGTAAAGAGGAAAATAGGAGAAATGTTTTTTTTCACATGGCTCCAAAGGTTCCTCAAAAATTTATTTCACCAACTAACACTCTAGAGAGTTCAATCATGACTCAAGAAAAAAGAGAAGAAATATTTCACCTGATTGGAAAGGTGGAAAAAAATATGGATGAAAATAGGAAAGATATGGAAAAGAAGATGGATGAAAATCATGATCATATGTAAAAGAATATGTTATAATTGCGAAATTTCATGTCTTCCATGATATTACATGCTCTAGATGAGATACTCCCTAAAGGAGATATCAAAATGTAAGGAAATCATGAAAATGTAGAGGAAATAAATATTGAGTCATAGAATCATGATTATTCATCACTTCAAGATCCACATCATAGAGGTTTCAATGCAGCACCAAGGAACTACTTTCCAAAGATCTATATGAGTAATTTTGATGGTAAATATCCTATAACATGGATATTTCAGATGGAGCAATACTTTGGTCTACACCAAGTGCCAAGCTTACAAAAGGTAAAAAGAATTCTATGGCTTTGCGAAAGAACAATATATCATATCTTCGTCCATTTTTACGGATGAATTGATATCACATTATGGGGATAGTAATAGAAATACATTCTTTATTCAATTGATAATATTTGAAAAAAGATACAATTACATAGCACATTCAACAATTCCAAAAGCTCAGTCTCAGGGTAAAGAACATTCCTGGGGATAATTTGTTAGATCTCCTTATGTTCACTGTAAAAGAGAATATTCAACATGAGGTGCATCTTTTCGAACCTAAATCCATAGAGTAAGCTTTCAGTATGGAAGGAAAAGTGGAAAACAAAATTATGGCTACTAGAAGGGTGTCCACTAGCAATTATAGAGAACACCATGTTCGATCTCCTAACCTCACTCAACCAACAAGGTTGACACCTCAAAACATGGATGAAATAAGAGTGAAGGGACTATGTTTTAATTGTGATAGAAAGTGCAGTAAGAGGTATAAATGAGGTGAGAAGAAATTATTCTACATAGACTGTGAAAAGGAAGAAGATCAAGAATTGGAACCGTCACAAGATCTAGATCTAGAAGAGACTAATCTAACAATGTTTTGTCATGCATTGGCCAGCATTAGTACTCCACAAACCCTAAATATACAAGGATACATCAAAAAGAAAAAGGAAATAGTGTTAATTGATTATTATTAGTCATAACTTCATCAATTACAAATTAGCAAAAGATCTCAATTACTTTGAATTTCCAGCACCATAGTTTTATGTAATGGTTGCACATGGTCAAGGTACCATAAATTGTTTTGGGAAGTTCCATAGTATAAAGCTCAATATGGGTGATTATTTATTGGATAGTCCTGTGATTTCCATCCAAATGGGTGGTGTTAATTTTGTATTAGGGGTCCAATGGTTACAATCATTTGGAATAGTAGCCCTTAATTTTTAAGATTTTTTCATGAGATTTTCCTCAAAAGGTAAGGAAATTGATCTTAGAGGTATCCAAGGGAAACCCTCTAAGGTGATAAGGTCTAATAGCATGACAAAATTACTCAAAAAGGGACACCATGGTGTAATTTCACAATTGTTCTTAGTAGATGTTCAAACATCTATATCCTCT
>ML799127.1:377137-436804 GCA_009831015.1 Picea engelmannii | reverse complement strand
CATGTTTTCCAAGCCTTTGTAGAATATGTTCCTTCTGCATACAAATCTTTGATACATTCCAAGCTAACAACTTCAACTGACAAAGTATTTAGTAGCATTATTCTCTAGCTTAGTGCATCTACAACCTTATCCGACTTTCCAGACTTGTGCTTCAAAACAAATGAGTAACTTTGTAAAAATTCTACCCATTTGAAATGTTTTTTATTTAAATTACCTTGATTAGTGATGTACTACAATGCCTTATGATCAGTAAATAAGACAAACTCCTTTGGTAGCAAGTAATGTTTCCATTTCTTCAAGGCTTGTACAATAGCATAAAATTGTTGATCATAAACAGAGTACTTCTTAGCATCATTCAATTTCTCCCTGAAAAATGTTGTTTGTCTTCCTTCTTGGCTCAAAATTGCTCCAATCGTTGAACCACTTGCATCACAGTCCACTTAAAATATTTTATTGAAATATGGAATCACCAAAATTGGTTGTTCAACTACCTTTTTCTTCGAGTCTTCAAATGACTTCATGGTTTTTGTTGTCCACTTGAAAATCCCCTTTTTCATGCATTCAGTAAGTGGTGCGCACATCTCACTAAAATTTTGGATAAATTTCCTATATAAGCTTACCAAACCATGCAAACTTCTCACATCAAATGTACACTTAGGTGTTGGCCACTCCAAAATAGCCTTTACCTTTTCAGAATCCTTCTTCAATCCTTCATTATAAATCACAAATCCCAAGTACACTAACTCATCCTTCATAAACGTCCATTTATTTAAATTTATTAGCAATTTCTCTTCTCTCAACCATTGTAAAACCTTTCTCACGTGCTCTAGGTGTTCTTCTTTGGTTTTACTAAAAATCAAAATGTCATCTAGTTACACAACAACAAACTTTCCAAAAATGGTTTCAAGACTTCATTCATAACTCTCATGAATGTGTTAGGGGAATTATTTAACCCAAATGGAATGACTAGCCACTCAAGTAGTCCATCCTTCTTCTTGAACATTGTCTTCCATTCGTCAGCTTCCCTTATCTAAATCCAACGATACTCACTCTTCAAATCGATCTTCAAAAATTACTTGGCCCCACTCAAACAATCCATGAGGTCATCCATCCTTGGTAAGGGAAACATGTACTTAATAGTAATCTTGTTGATAGCTTGTGAATCAATACACACTCTCCATTCACCCCCTTTCTTGAGTGTCGATATTGTAGGTATAGCATATGGACTTAAACTTTCTTGAATCAGTCCTTTATCAAGAAACTCTTGCACCTATCTCTTAACTTCCTCACTGTTTGTTGGAGTCATTCAATAAGGATGTTTATTCGGTAGACTTGATCCTTGTATCAAATCAATTTGATGTGATATACTCCTCAAAGGAGATAAACCTGTTGGTATATCATCTCCAACAATATCTTTAAATTCATTCAAGAAAGGTTGAATTTCAAGTGGCACAGAGCTCATTTTTCTACTTTCTGGAACGTGTCTTGAAATTAAGGCCAAACAGAAATGGGTATTTTTCTACTCTCTCATAAATTCTTCAGTTGAACACATCATAATGCCACCGCTAATACAAACATTATTGTTTTCATTTACTTTTCTATCACTACCACTTGACTCAGTCTCCACCATTGGCTCCAGTATGTATTGATTTCCATCTTTTAAAAATTCATAAATATTCTTCCTTCCATCATGGAAAAATTTTATGTCAAACAAACATGGTATTTTGAGTAGTACATGATAGGTATCCATCTCTTCTATATCACACAATACCTGCTCATTAAACTTTTCAATCTGAAAACTTAACAAGCATTGTTTAGTCATGGTCACATGTTGTCCTCTTTTCCACCATGAGACCTAATACAAATTTGGATTTGGAATAATTTTTAAATTTAAATTCTCCATTACCTCTGTGGATACTAATTTTTTTGTGCTTCCACCATCTATGACCAAACAACAACACTTATCCTGAATTTTACACTTAGTTTTAAAAACTTTCTTCCTCTTCTCAGGCTCTTTTGTTGTCTTATTTCAAGCTTAAGTGGCACTCTTCTAAAAATCAATTTTCCTCCCTACTCCTGTTGAAGTACTTCGTGTTGGGTCTTTTAATCACCTTCCTAATTTCTCAAGAAGATAGTTAGAAAGACTAAGCATTTAATTATCAATCCAAGGCTTGTATGGAACTTGTGAATTGTCGTGCACTGTATATGTAGGAAAAAATATTTTTTCTATGTGTTGTAGTCATAGTATCAATTATTACATGTGTGGTTGGAGTATAGACAATTCTCAAGCTATGAAAAGGTTCTACAGAAATCCACACTTGCAAAAATAGAAAAACACATTACAGAAATGAAAGCATACTGACAGGAAAGTAAATCACTCAAAAAGTGGTGGGATCCTCATCTCCTTACTTTCAACCACCTGCAGGTATTGGTAAACTAATTTCATAATTGAAACTCTAAATTAATTTTGCAGAAAATGAAATTCACACCACACTTGTTGAAAATGAATCACATGTGTTGAAAGAAATTGATTAACTACTTGCTGGAAAATAAATTAACTAAGTCCTCGAAATCATATCCTAATCCTTGACAATATGATCCATGTCATTACTCAAACCAAAAAATACAGTCATTGCATTAAGAACGGCCTAATCCTTGACAATATGATCCATGTCATTACTCAAACCAAAAAATATAGTCATTGCATTAAGAACAGCCTAATCCTTGACAATATGATCCATGTCATTACTCAAACCAAAAAATATAGTCATTGCATTAAGCACAGTTATTCAACGGCATAAAAGAATGCAACCTAATTTGAAATGTATTTATTAAAAACAAATAAAATCCAACATGAACACTTGATTGCATAAACAAACACAACCTCGCATGAGTAATCTAATTACATGAACAAATTGAATCAAGAAATTAGTTACGGAATTAAATAAAATAAATCCTACATGAATTTACAAGAAACCAAAGCAACCATCTAACTAGTGGAGTGAGTCGTGCCTCCATAGAACAGAGTGTTGGTATTTATTCTACATTAGCACTCATTTCATAAACAAATTAAATTAATTAATCTAATAAAAAGAAATCAATCTATTACAAACATGCAAAGAAAATAAATCAAATTAATTAATTAAATCACACTGTGCGGAAATTATAAAACCATAATTAAGATGAAAACTCAAATGCATTAATTAAATCACACATTAAGGAAATCATAAAACTATAAAACTAAAACTCATTGAATTAATTAAATCACATACTAAGGAAATTATAAAACTATAATTAAAATAAAAACTCGCTGAATTATTCCATTATCATTCATTGCTCTAAGAGTCCTCCCGGAATAATGGAGAGAGTGTTATCTTTTATGCATAAATTCAATGGAAACTAGAAATAACAAATATCTAAATAAATCCATGTATGGATTTAATAAATCCATAGTGGTTACAACAATTTCCTAAATAATAAATAGTTTACATGATCCTTACTAACAATTAGCAATTAATAAATAACTTCCAAGATCTTTTGCTAATAGTTAGTAAATAATAAATAACCCCAAGATATTTTGCCCAAGAATTCCAAGATCTTTCGCTGACAATTAGCAAAGAATAAATAACTCCAAGATATTTTGCCCAAGAATTCTGAGATTCTACTCAAACCAATATTTTGTCTTGCAATTGCAAAATTATCTCCATATCTTTGATTTTCTTGGATTAATATTATTGTTGCATAAATCCATAAATGAAAAATATGTGACATCATGGCTCAAGGTTTCTGATGTTGGCTCGTGGTTATGGCAGCTCAAGGTTCCTTGGACGAGTTTTGGCATTGTTCAGAGTTGTAGCACAGGAGTTGCAACATTATTTAGAGTTGCAGCATGGGAGTAGAGGCGAGTTGCAGCAAATTGTGAAAACTTGATTTCTCAAAAAGTACGATCTGGGTTGTTGAAATATTTTTAGGATAGACTTATATTGACTTAATAATGTATCATATGGAAAATATAAAGGACCCACTTCGTAGATATTTAGTTATAGGAGTAACAATGGTGATGAAATAGGAGTAGCAGCAAACTAGAGTAACAACAACTAGGGGTTGCAACAAGTTGCAGCAAACAGTGAAAACTTGATTTCTCAAAAAGTATGATCTGGGTTGTTGAGATATTTTGAGGATAAGCATATTTTGACTCAATAAATCCTCGTGCAAGAAATCTCAAGAACCCACATCATGAACCTTTAGTTGTAGGAGTAATAGCAGTGACAGTTGGTTATGCAACAATCACAAACTAAACCACATTTTCAAAGATAAGTGCATAGTATGTTACATCTCTAATATTTAACCATAATTCATATGAAGTACAAAAGAAATGCAATGGAAAACACCTTGGTTCTAAATCCCACATATAAGCATTAAAATGGATTAATAAGCATTAATGTGAGGTTATGGGTAAGCAAGAAGGGATTAAAAATAGGGAAAAAGGTTTAAAAGGATGACAATTCCATGTCCCAACAATTCCACATTGCTACCAACAACCACTGCCTCATCTGCCTAGGTAACTTGTGTTCTGGCCTCATTTCTTCTCCCTATATTTTGCTTCTTTGGGAATTCTGATGCCTTGTGACCTTCTATCTCGCATTTGTAATAGGTGATCACATACTTACCTCTGTTAAATCATTTACCTCTTCCAGTGCCACTTTCTCCTCTTGTATTCTAATTGTTGCTTTCTTCATGTTCCTTTTCACTACTTCTAGAAACCCCTACTCTACCCACTCTCTAGTTCTTTTTCCCTTGAACTTCTGTTCCAACTTTCTGTCAATATTTTCTTCCACCTTCAAAGCAACTTGATAGGATTCATGTACATTACGAAAGTAATGCGTACTCATCTCATCTTGAATCTGATATTTCAACTCATTTATGTATCTGACCACTATTTGATATTTTGGATTCTTTATCCCTGATCTGAGCAACAATTTGAAAAAATCCTCAATATATTCATAAACATATGTCTCTTTATGTCTTAAGTTTTTCACTTGCTTACACAAATTCTACTGGTAATCGACAAGTAGGAATTTCTCCTTTATTTTTCTCACCATATTCCTTTAGATTTTAATCTTCTCCTATCGGTTATCTACCTTGTACTTTTGTAGAATATCCCAATAAAGTGCAGCATGACCTTTTAGTTTTTTCATGGAAAATTGAACTCGATTGGGATCCTGAACATTTTCATACTCAAAATATATTTCAAGCTCTCATATCCAGTCAATGAGAGTCTTGGCTTTCAAACTACCATCATAACATGAAACTTCCACCCTTGCACTACATTTGTCTTTCAGAAAAGATATCAAACATATTGTTGAGTCTACTTCTCCAACATTTCACTCTTCTTTAGGCTCATCCTCTGACTTTGAATCAATTTTAGCATCTCCAAGCCTTCTATTTTCCAGTTCTTCTATCCTCCTTCATAATTCCTCTAATTCTTTGTTCCTAGCACCTCCTCATGTTAATCCTTTTCTATGTGGCAGCATCCTTACAAGTTTTCTTACAGCCCTCACTTGGACTAACATTCATAGGCCTTACTTCCAAGAATTGTCCCTCACAACTTAAGAGCTAAACCATCTCTGATACCACTTCATGCAGTCACCCTCGATCATGTACTAAACCAACTATAGAACCTACTTTTTACCCACATAATGCACAACTAACAACTAACAACGTTAACATAAATTTAACAACTTAAATAATGCCAAGAGGAAATTACAGACATAGGAAAATGGAAACAATAAACAATACCATTAAATACAGACTCAAGATTATTTATTTAACCAGACAGAATTTGTATTTTACAGTCTCATTATATTTACCAGACAGTCTAGCAGAGTTCTTATTCTAATTCAATGATTGGTGCATATTCATTGTTTCCCACTGGGAACCCCAAAACTAGTGTCCCTTTCTCTGCTCTATTTCTCATGTAGACATCTCCTCATTGTTTTCTTGTTTTTGTCTCTCCCTTTCTTGGAAACCGAATTTTCCCTCCAACCATTTTTCCTTCTTAATAATTTCTTGTTTTCTTCACCAAGATGTGTTGGACACAGGCAGTTACAACATTTTGAATTCTCAACCATTTTCCAATTGTGTGTTCGGAACTTAGACAATTTTAACAGTTAAATTATTCAAATCATTTCAAGTTATTTGTCTTCCATCACACAGTTGACCCACCAATTGTCACGAAATTCTTACAAGACACATGGAGTCATGATCTGCAACACTTTAACATAATTTCCACTCACTTGGAGTTGCATCGATGGTGTTGCAGCAATGGGAGTTATGTCAATGGGAATCACAACATTGGTGTTGCAGTGATGTGATTCATAGCACAAGTGTTGCAGCAACAATGTTACAGCAATGTGAGTTACATTGTTGGTGTTGTGGCAACATGATTTACAGCACGAGTGTTGCAACAACAAGTGTTATAGCACTTGTGTCGCAACAATGTGAGTTACATCATTAGTGCCATAGCAATGGGAGTTACAGAACTCACTTTCAGCATTGGTGTTACAGTAATAGGAGTTACATCATTTATTTTTCCCTACAATTTACTAACTTAAAATTGAAATGATTTTGGTTGATGCAGATTGCTTAAGGCCAAAGATGCTCCTACATCATAACACGCCAAAAAAAATGGTTTTTCTGAGATAAATAATTGTACAATAAAACAAACGGAAAATTATATGATCCAATCTAAGCGATGAAGACCTCTTTTTTGGGCAGAAGCCATTAATTGCGCCAACTATATAAGTAATCACACTTCCCGAAAGGATTTAAAATATATAATGCCAAAAGAATCATGGAGTAACATTAAACCAAATGCTAATCACGTTTGTGTGTTTGGTATTGAAGCATGGGCTCACATTCTTGATGAGAAAAAAAGGCATTATAGCATAAGAGTGAGAAGTGCATTTTTGTTGGATACTCTTAAGATGTAAAATGTTATAAACTTCTTCAATCTACTCCAACAAAAATTATTATTGTGAGATAGTTTTAGTTTGATGAAGGTATCTCAGTCTACTTTCCTAATTCAGCATATGTACCATCTTCATCCTATGATCCATCTTTGGAAAATGTGTCATCTCTCTTCTCTCTTCTACTCCCAATTTTTCTGCTAGTACCCCTATTCTAGTTTCTTCTTCTATAAATGATAATAGTGAGGATGAAAAATTAGCTCCACATGTTCACCCTCCTTATGTTGATTCCATTGAACATGAACCTACACTAGTGCCATAACATCCTAGATGGGTCCACACAACACAAAAATCAATTGATGATCTTGTCAGTGATCCTTCTGATTAGAGTCAAACATGTTCACAATTCCTGCAAGCCTCCTATATTTTGACTCAAGTTTTATATGCTCATGATCCAAAAACTGTAGGATTTTGGTCATCCATATTGGGATGTAGCAATGAATGAATAATATTGTTCCTTGAAGGTGAACGATACTTGGGATCTCGTCCTTCTTCCAAAAGGAAGAAAACTTTTCATGTGTAAATGAGTGTATAGGACTAAGTATGCATCAGATAGAAGTGTTGACAGGCATAAGTCTTGGTTAGTTGCCAAATTATTTTTCCAAGTAGAAGGAATTAACTATAATGAAACATTTACCCCCGCTGCCAAAATGAATTAGATATGTCATTTTTTATCTTTTATAGCATCACACAAATGGGAGGTCCATCAGATGGATATTAAATATACCTTTTTGCATGGGGATTTGAAAGAACAAATTTACATGTAAAAACTTCCTAGCTATATTCACAATGACCCTAGTGTTGTTTACCACCTTAGGAATTCTCGTTATGGCCTTAAGCAAGCTTCTTGAGCTTGGTATCCTAAAATGGATAGATTCCTTCTTGAAACTAACTTATCTAGATGTCATTCTAACACAAATGGCAATGCCAAGAAAGTCATTGATCATCTCATAATATTTGTTTTCTATGTTGTTGACCTTATATTCACTAGTAGTGACCCCAAAATTTCAACCCATGTGAAATTCAATATTGAAAAGAAATTTGACATGATAGACTTATGATATTTGCATTATTTTCTTAGCCTCCAAGTCTTGCAAGCCAAGAAAAGAATTTCCCTTTCCAAATCTTCGTATGGATGTGACCTTCTTCAACGATTTCACATGGAAGATTTTAAAATAGCCACATTTCCCTTCCATTTTGGATTCAAACTCGTTGCCACGCGTACCACACCCAAAGTAGTTTCCACTTTGTACCGTCAATTAGTATCCTTTTGTATTTGACTCATATAGGTCTTGATATTTCTTTTGTTGCCCGATATATGAAAACACCCCATGAGAGCCATTATAAAGTATCAAAGAGGATACTTTTGCATATCTAAGGTATAGTTCAATTTGGGATACATTACAGTTCAAGGGGGAACCTTGGTTGGTTGGTTTCACTAACTCTGATTGGATGATTGACCCTGATGATCAAAATTCTACTACATGTTATGTTTTCAATATTGGTTTCAAACCTGTCACTTATTCTTGTAAGAAGAAACGTGCCCTTGCTCTTTCTTTGGAAGATTCAGAGTATTAAGTAGCAATTAGTGCAATTCAAGAAGCCATGTGTGTTCGATAGATCCTTTCAGAGCTTGGATTCCAGCAACAACGTTCTACCATGCTCTGGTGTGACAATCAAAGTGTCATTTATCTCATCAAATATCTGGTTCAATATTAACACAACAATAACATTGAGATACATACACACTTCGTTTTTTTAAGATTGCGTCTTTGAATTGTTCTGTTGCGGAATAGATGATCAAATTGTAGACATTTTCACAAAGACCCTTACAATGGACACATTTTTTAAAATTCAAATTATGTTAGGAATTCAAGAAATTATCCTTAAGGGGGGGTTTCCTCTAATGACTCCTTCCTTCTCATGTTGTACACCTTTATAAATCCTTCAATCCTATCCCAAGTTGCTTTTAAGGGGGGGTAAAAGAATATTTATACACTTAGGAGTTAATTAATTTCAACTTGGTCTAATGTGTCTTTAGGTAAAATGTGTTTGTTTAGTGTGTTTTTGTAATGAACTAATCTAATAGACATGATTATGTTCTAGACATAAAATGATCCAACAATTCATCTTATACTCGATACTAAAAACACTTGATATGTGGCTTAACACCTAATTGGTCCATGATATATATTTAAAGAGCATGGAGGGTCATTTGTTGATGATCGATTGTGAGAGATTTTCATGTAATATATTTTATTTTTTCATTAATATATTGTCTCAAATGGTCGTGTTGGTTGGGGTTGTGGATTGTCTCTCTCTTTGAGGGTTTTAACCACATAAAAATTGGTGTATTGATCATTTATCTATGTGTGAACAATTTCTTTAAGGTGTCCGACCTATGTGGACATTTTTAATCCCTAGACAAAGCCCCATGTTAAGTATAAAACCCCTTATTAAACCCTATATATTTAATTATTACATTTATAGTGTTATACATGTATGTAGGCTAGAACCCTTCATTGTACCCTTCAATTATAAGTTTACCCTTTGTCTCATATATATATACCAAGGAGACCTATTCTTAGGATCATCTTGTATATTGAATATATTGTAAAAGGAGGTTTCCCCTTCGCAATAGATTGTTATTCACTAACTTTTTATCGTTTTCAAGGTGTTGGTTCATAAAATTTGGTATCGGAGCATTGGTCATAGGGTTTTTCTTCTTAAAACAAGTCATCTTGTAATTTTCACTATAACCTTTTATGGGACACTTCAAACGGAAAAATTTGGAGGTTACTGACATATCCAATTACTTCTGGTAAAAACTTCAGGATCTGGTTCATTGTATTTTCATAGATATCTCCTATAGAATTTAGGGTTTGTTACTAGTCCCGAAATTAGTCTTGAACAAGCCATATTTTTATCTTTTCTATAAAAACATTTTGGTGAAGTTTCATACTCTAAAATTTTCAGAATCCTAAGGAGACATAGCGAGTTACCTTTGGAAAAAAAAATTAGAATTTGAATCATTATAATTTGGGAGATATATCTTTTGGAGGTTGGGGATTTTTAGTATTCCTTATATTAGTCTTAAACAAGTCAATTTGGTATTTGTGCTAAGCCATTTTATCGGTGAAGGTTCAGACTGTGAAATTTTTAGGTGTTTAAGAAGTCATATAAGAGTACTACAAGCCAAAATTTCATACTCAGAAGGGTTCAAATTTTAGATATATATATTAGGAAAAAGGTCATCCATCCAAAGATACTCCAAATTAATGGTTTGAAAGGTACGTAACTTACAATTAGCATAACTTTTGATTGGAAGATCTATTTTTGATGACTCAAAATTTGTAGTAAAGAGGAAAATAGGAGAAATGTTTTTTTTCACATGGCTCCAAAGGTTCCTCAAAAATTTATTTCACCAACTAACACTCTAGAGAGTTCAATCATGACTCAAGAAAAAAGAGAAGAAATATTTCACCTGATTGGAAAGGTGGAAAAAAATATGGATGAAAATAGGAAAGATATGGAAAAGAAGATGGATGAAAATCATGATCATATGTAAAAGAATATGTTATAATTGCGAAATTTCATGTCTTCCATGATATTACATGCTCTAGATGAGATACTCCCTAAAGGAGATATCAAAATGTAAGGAAATCATGAAAATGTAGAGGAAATAAATATTGAGTCATAGAATCATGATTATTCATCACTTCAAGATCCACATCATAGAGGTTTCAATGCAGCACCAAGGAACTACTTTCCAAAGATCTATATGAGTAATTTTGATGGTAAATATCCTATAACATGGATATTTCAGATGGAGCAATACTTTGGTCTACACCAAGTGCCAAGCTTACAAAAGGTAAAAAGAATTCTATGGCTTTGCGAAAGAACAATATATCATATCTTCGTCCATTTTTACGGATGAATTGATATCACATTATGGGGATAGTAATAGAAATACATTCTTTATTCAATTGATAATATTTGAAAAAAGATACAATTACATAGCACATTCAACAATTCCAAAAGCTCAGTCTCAGGGTAAAGAACATTCCTGGGGATAATTTGTTAGATCTCCTTATGTTCACTGTAAAAGAGAATATTCAACATGAGGTGCATCTTTTCGAACCTAAATCCATAGAGTAAGCTTTCAGTATGGAAGGAAAAGTGGAAAACAAAATTATGGCTACTAGAAGGGTGTCCACTAGCAATTATAGAGAACACCATGTTCGATCTCCTAACCTCACTCAACCAACAAGGTTGACACCTCAAAACATGGATGAAATAAGAGTGAAGGGACTATGTTTTAATTGTGATAGAAAGTGCAGTAAGAGGTATAAATGAGGTGAGAAGAAATTATTCTACATAGACTGTGAAAAGGAAGAAGATCAAGAATTGGAACCGTCACAAGATCTAGATCTAGAAGAGACTAATCTAACAATGTTTTGTCATGCATTGGCCAGCATTAGTACTCCACAAACCCTAAATATACAAGGATACATCAAAAAGAAAAAGGAAATAGTGTTAATTGATTATTATTAGTCATAACTTCATCAATTACAAATTAGCAAAAGATCTCAATTACTTTGAATTTCCAGCACCATAGTTTTATGTAATGGTTGCACATGGTCAAGGTACCATAAATTGTTTTGGGAAGTTCCATAGTATAAAGCTCAATATGGGTGATTATTTATTGGATAGTCCTGTGATTTCCATCCAAATGGGTGGTGTTAATTTTGTATTAGGGGTCCAATGGTTACAATCATTTGGAATAGTAGCCCTTAATTTTTAAGATTTTTTCATGAGATTTTCCTCAAAAGGTAAGGAAATTGATCTTAGAGGTATCCAAGGGAAACCCTCTAAGGTGATAAGGTCTAATAGCATGACAAAATTACTCAAAAAGGGACACCATGGTGTAATTTCACAATTGTTCTTAGTAGATGTTCAAACATCTATATCCTCTACTCCAATGGATCTCCAAATAGTTATCAACAACCATTCCAAGGTATTTGGACATATCCCTAAAGTTCTTCCTCCTGCTAAAGATCATGACCATGTTATTCATTTGCAAACAGGAAATGTACCACCTAACATTGGGACTTACATGTATTTGTATGCATAGAAGAACGATATTAATCAAATGATCCAAGAAATGTTAGATGTGGGCATCATTCAACCTAGCCAAAGTTATTTCTCTTCACCAATAGTTATGGTTATAAATATGGATGGTTCATGGTGTATGTGTCCAAAATATAAACATCTCAACAAAATGGCCATCAAATATAAGTTTCCTATTCCTATCATTGATTAATTCTTAGATGAATTATATGGAGAAAAAAACTTTACCAAGTTGGATCTTCATTCAGGATATCATCAAATCAGAATGAGGTGGGAAGACATTCCCAAAATAGCCTTTAGAACACATTAAGGTCATTACGAATTTTTGGTTATGACATTTGGACTTGCAAATGCACCTTCAACATTTCAAATATTGATGAATTCTATTTTCAAACCCTTCCTTAGAAAATTTGTGTTCATATTTTTAGATGACATACTAATCTATAGCAAATCTTGGGAAGAGCATGTACAACATGTTGACAGAGTATTACAACTTTTGGAAGAGTAACAACTTTATCCAAAGCCTTCCAAGTGTGCCTTTGGGGTTCAAGAAGTAGAATATTTGGGTCATACTGTATCTCATGAAGGTGTTAAAGTGGACCCTAATAAAATTAAAGCTATGAGGGAATGGCCAATTCCAAAAACCTTGAAGAAACTTAGAGGATTCTTAGGATTGGAAAGATATTATCACCAGTTTGTCAAGAACTATGGTCAAATAGTGGCACCTCTAACATCATTATTAAAGAAGGAGGTGTTTTCTTAGACTCAAAAGGCAACCAAAGCTTTTGAAAAACTTAAGGAGGCTATGTGTATAACTCTTGTCCTAGCCACACTTGACTTCACAAAAACATTTATTGTGGAGTGGGATGTCTCATGCCATGGAATTGGTGTAGTTTTAATGCAATAAGGAAGGCCCCTTTCCTTTGAAAGCAGCCAACTTAAAGGAAAAAACTTACTCATTCCCATTTATGAAAAATATATGTTGGCCATACTGTGTGTAGTTAAGAAATGGCACCCTTACCTAATAGGAAGACACTTCAAATTAAAAACATATCATGATATTTTGAAGTACTTATTGAAGCAATGAGTGTCTTCATAAAAGCAATAAAAATGGGTTGAAAAGAAGCTAGGTTATGACTTTGGAATTATCTAAAAGAAAGGAAAACATAATCTTTTGGTAGATGCACTTTCAAGGAAAGAAGAAGAAATAGAGGGTTCACTATGTTTATTTCTATTCTGAAATATGATGGGGTGGAAGAAGCAAGGATAGAATGGAAGAAATATCAAGAGGTATGCAAGATCATTCAAAAAATACAAGAGGACCCCAGTGCATTAGATAAATTTGTATGGAAGAATGATTTTCTATGGTATCATGATCACCTATATTTATGTAAGAATTCACAACTCAAATAGAAGATCCTTCTAGAATTGCACACTTCTCCTATAGAAGGGCATTCAAGGTTATTGAAAACTTACCACGGGATCAAAAAGGTTTTTTTCTTGGGAGGTCTTAAAACTGATGTTCAAAAGTTTGTGTCTGAATGTGTGGTCTTCCAATAGAATAAGGGAGAGACAATCAATATGTCAAGCCTCCTACAACCATTAGTTATATGAAGTCAACGTTAGGAAGACGTTTCAATGGATTTTATTAGATGTTTACCCAAATCTAAAGGAAAGGTTGTCATCATGGTAGTAGTGGATCAAATAACAAAGTATGCCCATTTTTGCTCTCGTTCTCATCCTTTTAAATCAAGTATAGTAACCGAAAAATTCATGGAATTAATTCAAAATCTACATGGAGTCCCCAAGATTATTGTAGTGACAGAGATCCAATTTTCACTGGAAATTTTTCAATTGAATTATTTTCTTGTTTGGGTAATCAATTGGCTCATAGCTCATCCTATAATCCTCAATCCGATGGGGAAAATGATATTGTGAATAAATGTCTAGAAGGATATATTCGTTGCTTTCCAACTGATAAACAGACACAATGGGTCAAGTGGTTTCCCTTGGCAGAATGGTGGTACAACACATCCTTCCATACTTCATCAAAAATGTCCCCATTTCTGGCACTTTATGGATATCATCATCCATCCATCACATCACCCTTAAAAGGGAATACAAAGGTTCAGGCAGTGGAGGACCACATAGGGCACCAACAAGAGGTTCGAAACTATTGAAGGACAACTTAGTTATGGAACGAAATAGGATGAAACAATAAACAGATTAAAATCACAATGAAAGGGAATTTGAACTGGGGGATTGGGTATTTTTTAGGATACAACCATATAAACAGATGTCCCTCAAGCAACAAAATAAGGACAATAAGTAAGCACCTGAATATTACGGCCCCTATAAGGTGTTGCAAAGGATTGGAAGTGTGGCTTACAAATTGGAGTTTCCTCCATCTTCACATGTACATCCAGTCTTCCATGTTTCTTGCTTAAAGAAGGTAATTGGTGACAAGATCCCAGTCCAAACTATTTTACTAGAGATTAATGAAGGGAAAATAATACTAGAACCAGAATGAATCTTTGAAATAAGGATTAAGCAAATGTGAAATAGAAAAATTATTGAGTACCTCGTCCAATGGAAGAACCTACTAGTGGAAGAGGCGACATGGGAATATTGTTAAGTTTAAGTTATTATTAGGTTTATTTTATTTCATTAGATAACCATAGCATAAATAGGATCTTTGATAAATACACAATCACAAGAGACACATCATTTATCCTGGGAAACCCTCATGGGGGAGAAAACCCAGCAAAAACTTCCTTAATATAGATAGCCAATACAATGCCAAGAGATAACTCAAACAAATACAGAAAGTCCTCTGCCAAGAATGTCCATCTCTCTCTCTCTTCTTCTCCAAATATAGCTCTAGACTTGCACTCTGATCATCAAGTGAGTGAGAGTACAAATGAGGCGCTAGCCTCTCTTATTTATACAATCTGGAACATGTGAACTGGGGTGTCTTTTCACTAGCTGGGCTGACTTCTCATTCTGGGTGGTTATAACCACTTTAATATACTATGTGTGGTTATAACCACTTTAATATATTTTTGGGCCAAATTTTCATTTAGCCCATTACAATTAGGGTTTGACCAATTCACAAAAGGGGATTTGGTCAATTACAATACCCAACATGATCAATCCGCAAAAGGGGATTGATCTAATGAAAAATACATCAATAATAATTAGAATACTCTTTGTAGTTACATTATTTCAACACTCCCCCTTAACAATAAGGGTATTCTACAATAGCATCAGGCGAGAGAGAGGGTAGCATCATCAACAGCATCTTGGAACACTGACTGGCATATCTATAAATCATCGAAATTTTTTCTCATCATCAATATCATCATTCATAGCAGAGAGTTGGAATGGCATCATCATCCTCATTAGCATGAATCCAAGGTAATATCATCATCATCTTCAGCATGAGGCTAAAGTAACATCATCATCTTCGGCATGAAATATGAAATGGCATCATCATCATCATCATAATCATCTTCAGCAAGGAGCAGAAGTGGAATCATCATCATCATCTTCAGCAAGAAGTTGAAGTGGCATCATCATCATCATCATCATCATCTTCAGCAAGAAGTTGAAGTGGCATCATCATCATCAACTTCAGCAGGAAGTTGAAGTGGCATCATCGTCATAAACTGCATCAACATGGATTAGTATAACACTAATATGTCATCATCATCAATAACAACACAAAGTTGATACAACATCAAAAGAAGCAATATCATAGCACAAAGGTTGGAGCATCATCAACAACAACAACATCACAGCACGAAGGTTGGAGCATCATCAACATTAGCACTAGGATGAGAGTCTTTAGCATGAGGATGGCATCATAACACAAAGTTGTAAACACATCATCACAGCACGAGGCTGGCACATCATCACAGCACGAGGTTGGCATCATAGCATTTAAGTTGGCACATCATCACAGCACGAGGTTGGCATCATAGCATTTAAGTTGGCACATCATCACAGCACAAGGCTGGCATGTCATCAGCACGAGGTTGGCATCACAACAATTAAGATGGAACATCATCATAGCAATTAAGGTGGAATCACAACACAGCAATTAAGTTGGCATCAACAATTAAGCTGGAATCTCAACACAGCAATTAAGCTGGCATCAGCAATTAAGCTGGCATCAGAAATTAAGTTGGAATCTCAACACAACAATTAAGTTGGAAGCACAACACTCGGCTGGCATCTCAACACAGCAATTAAGCTGGAAGCACAACACAGCAATTAAGTTGGCATCAGCAATTAAGTTGGAATCTCAACATAGCAATTAAGCTGGAAGCACAGCACTCGACTGACATCTCAACACAGTAATTAAGATGGAAGTACAACACTCAGTTGGCATCTCGACATAATAATTAAGTTGGAAGCACAACACTAGGATGGAATATCAACACAACACTACTCCCCCTATCGAGGGAGGTCCTTTCAGACTATACTGAGCTTATCTCGAAAGTGCTCAAACTTTACATGAGATAGAGGCTTGGTCAACACATCAGAAACTTATTCATCCGTGCTAACATATTGGAGCTTTATGGATCCTCTCTGCACCTTGTCACGGATGTAATGGTATTGGATCTCTATGTGTTTCGACTTGTCATGAAATACAGGATTCTCTGTAATCTTTATGCAACTCTGGTTATCACATAGGATCGTGGTTGCTTCCATCTCTAGGTCAAATAGACCAGTCAACAACTTACGAAGCGATATGGCTTCACAACTGGTAGAACACACAGTAATGTATTCTACTTATGTTGTACTGAGAGCAATGCTTGATTGCATCCTACTCTGCCATGAGATCATGGATGATCCCAAACTAAAACAGAATCCTGAAGTTCTCTTCCTGTCAAAGACACTTCTAGCCCAATCTGAATCAATGTACCCACTCAGTGTGAAAATATGATCTCCATCATAATTGAGACTGTAATCTAATGTACCCTTAAGGTACCTCATCACATGTTTTGCAGCAACTAGGTGAACATGTCTGGGTTCTACCAGAAACTGACTCAAAGTGTTCACGATAAAATAGATATCTAGTCTGGTGTTCGTCAGATACATCAGCGATCCAATGATTTGTCTATACAGTGTGGCATCAATCAATTCTGACGAAGTGTCAACCAGAATTTTCAGCTTCGTTTCCATCGGTGTATTCATGGACTTGCACTCCAACATATCAAATATCTTCAGGATTTCAATTGCATACTTCCCTTGGTTAAGGAAGATTCTCTCTGGGCTCTCCCATACCTCAAGACCTAAGAAATAATGCATTAGGCCAAGTTCTTTCATCTCAAATTCTGAAGCGAGCTTCTTCTTACATTCGGTGATGAGCATCTCTTCTCCAATTAAGAATAAGTCATCCACATATAACAGCAATATCATCGTCTCATCATTCATAACCTTGAAGTAAAGGTTAGAATCAACTTTACTCTTGGTAAAGCCCAAGCTCATCAGGAAACTGTCAATTCTTCTATACCAAGCTATAGGAGCTTGCTTCAACATGTACAGATCTTCCTTCAACTAGTAGACATGAGTCTTCTATCTTCAATATTTAAATCAAAGTTTCTCATTACATTGTACCAATCTGATACACTTTCTTAGCGGCAACTCAATCTGCACAAACATGTGCTAGCTCTATGTGCTTTCTGTAAGGCACTATCTGTCTCACTGTCTGGGAGTATGTCCTATACTCTCTCTTCAACTGTTCCTTCTGCAATCTGGGACTTTTCACCTGCAGTTGCTCTGAGGCTGAGAATGATTACTTCATTCTCATTGTGGCTGTTAAAATTTGAGAGTAACTCCTCTTATTCTATCATGGCAACAATTTCATCTGAAACTAAGAGTGGATTAATAAATGATATTGAAGATAGTTCTTCTTCTTTCATGGAGGTAACTCTATATTTTATTGTATTCATGTCTCCATGACCCAACTAGTGTACTGCACCAACTGCCACTCAATTTTAAATATGGGGATTTATCCCCCTGCATCTCATACTATATATGAATCATGGTTGTTCTGGTTGTCTTCAAAAATACTGGAACTATTTCTTCAATAAGTGTCTCATCATAGTCTTCTCCCTTTTGCTGGGAGAATCCTCTGGACATACATCAGGCTTTGTACATATGCAACATGTTTGATCTGTATAGATCAATATTGGAATTCAATATTGACTTTTCTTCTCACGGAAGAATCCATATCCTAGTCTTTCTGACTAGCTTCCTTCTTTGTCACTGAAACAAGGGAATCTTCCCAGAAGATTTCAAATCTCCTAGAAGTTTTTGAAGCTACGATCTAGTCTTCTCATGGCATCTGTCTACCAATCATGGGAGTTGACTCTTCATCTGATACTTTATGAGATCAGGCTTACTCTCGATTTCTTCTGAGTCTATAAGGACTTCATCATCTCTTATAGGGTATACTTGGTGTTGAATACCAAATCTAGATGTGAAAGACAGAGTCAGGCTTCAAACGAGTTTTGCTTCCCATTCTAATGTTCGGTCATCTTTGGAGCCTTCTTCTCCTTTCAATCAATCTTCATATGAGATACTTTGAATCTCAAGAGATAGCTTCTTCTTCATCTTCTTTGGTACATGAGTTTATATGGTCATGTACATAGTCTAATTCATGTCTCATATAATATGTTTCCTTCAACAACCTTCACTCTAGCTTCCTCGGGGTTATCACCTGTGACCTGAAACAAGGTCAACAAGAAATAATAATACTCTTTTGATAGTAGTAGATAAAAAAATAGCACAAATAATCATCACAGTAACTCCTTCAAAGCTATCACTTGTAACCTATCTGAAGTAAGGATCAAAAGTAAGAAATACAATACGAAATGAGGTCAACACTCTTATAGTGTTGTGATCAACCATTCCTCCATGGCAACCTAGAACTAACACAAGAGGTTTCTCCTAGAGGATATGTTAGTTGTATCATGCAAATGATTACATTAAGCATTTATCTCAATATGCTCACATGTTACCAAGTATAGTACTTTTCAAAGACTGTTATCTTAACTATAGTGTTAGTTGTAAAGGGGTAGTTATCAAATTGTCATGTGCAACTTTGAATCTTATCAACTTAATTAATCAAACTTGGAACCTGGAGCCTTGTCCTCAAGAATGAGTGTGCTTTCTTCAACCTGTCTTCTGTACTAAGACAATATGATATCTTGACAGAAGGTTGGGTTAGAGGGTAAACTCTATGATCTCAACTTTGAATCCATCTAATACATTGACTTGGATTTTGACCAAAGGTTAGAATGATCATCATAGCTACAACATGAAACACTGATCAAAATAATTTCATAACAAATAGATGCATATCAGAATAATCACACATGGGTTGCATTATTCCTCTGAATGTGTTGGATCTTGAGATCCTTTTGGATCTATGGCAAGAGATCACTTCTCCTACAAATACCCTTTAACGCTTAACAATTTAAATATATGTGAGTACATACCTCTGATAGCATTTGCAGGTAGTGGAACCATCTAGTAGCAGTGGCAATGATCACCAAATCTTAAAAATTTCAAAGGTGACTGCAACTGGTACTACGATTGATACTTCAACTAGTACTGTAACTACAATTGATATTGCAATTGGTTCTGAGATTGTAACTGCAACTGCAACTTAGGGCTTTATGAGGAAACCCTAATTTTTCAAACTTCAAATTTTGAAATTTTGATCCAGGGGATAGATGCGCTGAGCTAAGGCGAGTAAGATGGTGCAATCAGATTTCTGAAAATCCAACTTTTACCCCCTCAAACTTGACCAGCATATTTCTACACTAGTGCTTCTAGTTTTCTGGTACTTCTGGTTTTCTGGTACTTCTGGTACTTATGGTTTTCTAGTACTAGTGAAAACTAGGGTTTCACTTTCTGAGAGATCTACCCACTGAAAAGTTGTGCTGGAGGTGCCAAAGAAACCCTTGGGTTAGGGTGCACTTTTCTAGATGGTTTTGAGGCTGAAACTCTTCTTCAATAGAAATCCCTAATTTGCATGTACAACAACAGTGACATTTTTCTCTTTCTCTTGTGAAAGATGCTCTCTTCAGCTTAGCTCTGATACCATGTTAAGGTTTAAGCTATTATTAGGTTTCTTTTATTTCATTAAATAACCATAGCATAAATAGGATCACGGATAAATACACAATCACAAGAGACACATAATTTATCCTGGGAAACCCTCATGGGGGAGAAAACCCTGCAAAAAAATCCTTAATATAGATAGCCAATACAATGCCAAGAGATAACTCAAACAAATACAGAAAGTCCTCTCCCAAGAATGTGCCTCTCTCTCTCTCTTCTTCTCGAACTGCAGCTCCAGACTTGCGCTCTGATCATCAAGTGAGTGAGTGTACAAATGAGGCACTATCCTCTCTTATTTATACAATCTAGCAAGTGTGAACTGGGGTGTCTTTTCACTAGCTAGGTCGACTTCTCATTCTGGGTGGTTATAACCACTTTAATATATTATGGGGCCAACTTTTCATTTAGCCCATTACAATTAGGGTTTAACCAATCCGCAAAAGGGGATTTGGTCAATTACAATACCCGACATGATCAATCTGCAAAAGGGGATTGATCTAATGAATAATACATCAATAATCATTAGAATACTCTTTGCAATTACATTATTTCAGCAAAGATGAGTTCATGCAGAAACACCCGCAATTAGTCAAGTGTTGAGGACAACACTTGTTTGAAGGGGAGGGGTATTTTAATCCCTAGACAAAGCCCCATGTTAAGTATAAAACCCATTAATAATCCCTAGATATTGAATTATTACATTTCTAGTGTTATATTTGTATGTAGGCTAGAACCCTTCATTATACCCTTTCATTATAATTGTACCCTTTATCTCCTATATATATATATATATATATATATCAAGAAGAACTAGTTTTGGGATCATTTCATCTCATCTTGTACATTGAATATATTGTAAAAGGAGGTTTCCCCCTTGAAGTGGATTATTATGCACTGAATTTTTATCATTCTCAAGGCATCGGTTTATAACATATGTACCTTGATTTTCAAACGCCCAAGTTTCCATGTAAGAAAGAGGTTAATTCTAAGATTAAATTTGTGCCTAAAGCAACGCCAATATCCAAGATGGCGCCTTATTGATTGGGAACCAATGAGCTTAGTGAGCTCAAGCTATAGTTCCAGTTGTTAGATAAAAAAAAATTATACAACTAGTGTTTCCCCTTGGGGCACCAGCTCTGTTTGTTAATAAAGATGGTATCTTTTTCATGTGCATTAAATATTGGCAACTGAATAAAGATACCATCAAGAACTATTATTTTTTGCTTAGAAACAATGATTTATTTGATTATCTCAAGGGAGCGAAGGTATTCTCAAAATTGATTTAAGATTAGGTGACCATCATATTAAAGTGGATGTGGATATTTCAAAAACCACTTTTAGAACTCGTTATGGGAACTATGAGTTCTTGGTGTTATCTTTTGGTGTGGCCAATGCATTGAAAGTGTTCGTGAAGCTAATGAATGATGTGTTCAATAAATACTTGGATAAGTTTTTGTCAATGTTTATAGACAACATTATGGTTTACTTTAAGAATGAGGATGCCCCATGAACATCAAGTTTCAATAGTTTTGCAGATACTACGAGAGCATGTGTTGTATGTGAAGCTTACAAAATGTGAATTTTTCAAAGAAGATACAATATTTGGGGCACATCATATTGGAATAAGGTTTGAAAGTATATCTTACAAATATTGAGGCTATCTCCAATTGTCATATAGCTAAGAATGTTGCAGAGGTCAAAAGCTTCCAGGTTTAGAAGGATATTACAAAAGATTCATCAAGGATTTTTTAATATTGCAACATTGTTGTCTAAGTTACAATGTAAAGGAACAAAATTCTTATGGATAGTGTTGCATGAAGAAAGGTTTTAGGAGTTAAAGGAGTTCCTTACTATAGCACTCATATTAGTGTTTCCAAATTTTGACAAGGAATTCTTGGTATGCACTTATGCTAGCATTGAATGCATTGGTAGGGTATTAATGTAGGAAGATAGTTTAGTTAGCTATGAGTATAGGAATCTAAAGAAGCACAAGAACTATCTGACTAGTGACTTTGATCTCTTAGCTATAGTGCATGTTTTAAAAAGCATGGTGCCACTACTTGATCAAACATAAGTTTGTGTCACATTCTGATCACAAGAGTTTGTGATACTTGCAGACTCGGACGTACTTGAATGTCGGGAATGGAAATGGGTGGAGTTTATAAACAATTACAATTATTATATCTTGCACATGATTAAGAAAAAGGATAACATGGCAACGGATGCATTGAGTCGAAGAAGGCATTTAGATGCAATTTTATGGGCAGAATGAGACTTCAAGGCAGTGACCAGGTTGCAATCCACAAATGATAGATTGTATCAAGATATATGTAAATCCTTATCAAAAAGAGGAAGTTGGAACAAAAGGGAGACCAGGAAGTACACAAATTACACATGGCAAAGGATGGAGAATTATCACTAGTCGGATCTTCATACGCTAGTATTTCATGAAGCACGTGATGCTCGTTATTATAGCCATCCAAGATATTAAAGCACATACTTGAGCATGAAGTAGGTATACCATTGGCCA
The DNA here is from genome assembly GCA_009831015.1 of Picea engelmannii. Taxonomy (NCBI): domain Eukaryota; kingdom Viridiplantae; phylum Streptophyta; class Pinopsida; order Pinales; family Pinaceae; genus Picea; species Picea engelmannii. The sequence goes on along the minus strand of ML799127.1, from coordinate 413,977 downwards.
AGATGAAGGAAAACATAATAGACTATGTATGAAAGTGTTTAAATTTCTAGAGTTTCTCAACGATTACAATGATGATATCTTGCACATTAAGACAAAGGATAACATGGCAATGGATGCATTGAGTTGAAGAAGGCATTTAGATGCAATTTTATAGGCACAATCAGACTTCAAGGCAGTGACCAAGTTTCAATCCAAAGATGATAGATTGTATCAAGATATATGTCGATCCTTATCAAGAAGATGAATTTGGAACAAAAGGGAGACCACGAAGTACGCAAATTACATGTGGTAGAGTATGAAGGATTATCACTAGTCATATCTTCAAACACTAGTATTTCATGAAGCACATGATGCTCTTTGTTCTATCCATCCAATATATGAAAGAACATAATTGAGCATGAAGTAGGTATACCATTGTCTAGGATGAAGGCAAACATAATAGACTATGTAGCCAAGTGTTTAAATTGCTAGAGGATCAAGCTAGTGTACTAGAAGCCAGTGGGAAAGTTGAGCGTTCCTTACTAGAGGTGGGAGTAAATCACTATTGATTTTATCATAGGGATACCAAGGACTTATAAATCCAATGATTATGTATTTGTGGTGTTGGACCAGTTAACTAAGCTAGCACAATTTATTTCCATAAAGACTACTTAGTGAGCGTAGAATATCACTCGTATCTTCATCAGAGAAGTAGTCAAGTTAGATGGTATGTTGAAATTCATAAGTCCAAATTAGGATACAAAATTTATTTCAAACTTATTGGAGAAACTTGTTTCAAGAGCTGCACACCAAGTTGATTTTCAATACAAATTTTCATTTGGAGACATGCTCCGTATATATGTGATGAACTAGGTGAAGAGTTGTGAGGTATATCTTCCACTTGTGAAAATTTCCAACAACAATTATTACAACCATTCATTGAAGAAGAGCCCATTTGAAGCCTTGTATCGGAGAAAGTGCAACTCACCTATGAGTTGGCATAACTTAAAGATGAGGAAGAGTCGTGATAGTGTGACCTTAGAAGAAATGGACAGTATATTCGAGCATGTGAAATAAAACATGAACACTACATGTGACAGATAGAAGAGCTATATTGATAAGAAAAGGACAAAATGAAGTTTTAAAATTAGTGAGACAACATTTCTTAGAGTAAACTCAAAGAGAAGTTCCATGACATTGGATAAATGGAGGAAACTAGCATCGAGATATTGTGGACCCTTTGAAATTTTAATACAGACTGTCTTTACCACCACTTTTGGATATTCTTGAAGTTTTCTATGTATCCTTACTTAAAAGGGCATACTTGATCCAAGTCATATCTTGAACATTGGTGACATATAGATGGAGGACACAATGGAGTTCTACATTGAGGCCTTGAGGATCATGGGTACTAAATAGCAACAAGGACATACTTGATCTAAGTCATATCTTGGGCATTGATGGCATACAAATGGACACAGTGGAGTTCCACACCAAAACATTGAGGATCTTGGCTACTAGATAACAACACGTATGCAGAAACGTTATTGACTAAGTCAAAGTTAAATGGAGACACTACAAAGAGCTTGATGATACATGGGAATTGGAGTTCAAAATGAGAAATACACCTTTATTTATCCATTGATGATTAGCTTTGGGGACATCACTTCTCCAAGAGGGGAGGAGTTGAATTGCCCAATTTTTTGTTAGTTATCTTGCATCTACTTTAGTTGTTGTTATGGGGACATACTTTAATATGTTATCCATTTTTTTAGAATATTGTTTAAACTTTAATATATAAATGTGCATTGATTAGTTGACCTTGTGTTGTTGATAAGATAATCTATTGTATTGATCTATTGATGTTTGTATGACATTATGCTTGCTTATGGAACATTTTTTTTTTTGTGAATTTCAACGTGCATGCGAGATTTTATGTTAATGATTATTATTTATTATGGTGTGTTATGCTAAGGAGTAACTCATTGTTCAATAGTATGCATACAAGTACCATGATATTTGATGAGATTGTAGAGATACTATTCTTTGGACCTACACTAACATAAGTAAGATATTTGGAAGAACATAAAATATTAACATTAAACCATTGTGGAAGCACACCTTGGAAAGGAATTCAGCTCAATGTGGGTGACATTAGCATAGGTCACATTATGTCACCTACCCTAGTGAAGCAAAAAATGTGGTTTAATACTTGATTAGGGTGTTTTTATGTTACTTAAGTGAATTTATGGCTTCTCGTCCAAGGGGTTGGGGTTATGATTTGTGAATGACCTTTATGTGACTTGATTTTTTCTACCTTAACCTTAATTTTTCCCTAATATTATTTATGAGTTCTAATTATCTATTATGGAGGGAAGTTCGAGGGAAGAAAGGAAGAAACACATTTTTGTTGTCTATAGTGTGAAAGAGAGTGGGAATTGTGGTTGAGGAAGATGATGGCTAAGTTTTTTTGTGTTGGTTTGGACCTTGTGAGTTATGGAAAAAGTGTGGGTTTGGATCATTGTTATTGTTGCACATTTGTGCATTGTCCATCAATATTGTCTAGGAGAGTAGAAAAGATTGGCAGTATCGAATCATTTGGAAGGTATGTTCCCTAGTTCCTAGCTTGTTTGAGGGGCTTCATTTCTTGAGGTGAAACATCCTTGTGGCCAAAGTGGGTAGAGTTCATGTTCACATTGGAGCCTTGCAATGTCTGAGGCCTCTCCACCACTAAGTTAGACTATGGTATCATGGATATTGTTTGAACTATGTTACTTGTGGTTATGAGTTGATGGTGGACATTTTTATCTTTTGGGTTGGGTTTTAGTTAAGAGTACCCAATTCCATTATTAAGTTGAGGCCTTGCATGAGCAGGCATAACTAGGTGTGATTTTGAATTATTTGGGAGGAAAGGCACCCCTATGTGTCTTTTTCAAATTGTTGGAAACTTGGAGCTAAAATTCGATGTTCAAAAATAATTTTGTCTTCATAAAGGCATTCGAAAAGATAAGTTTTTTATTATTGTTTAATTATTTATTTTTTGTCGCCAATTAATTGTTACATTTATCTATTAACTTGCTTAGAACATTGAAAATGATAAAAATTCCCATTACACTTTTTGTTGTTAAAAGAATGAATAGCAAGTTTTAAAACCCTAGATATAGCTGCCTAGAAACTTGAGTTGCATTTCCTACGTGACAACCCTCCACCTCCACCTTCCTTTCGCTAGGTTGGGATTGTTACAACACCATTCCAAAATATTCTTCATGCATGATATTCATGACAACTTTGGTTACACTACCATTTAGTATATATGGTGCAGTGTTTATGCTTTGACCAAAAGAAATATAGAAAAGTCTTTGGTATGCAACATGGACGTAGTGATTTCCATGAGTATCTTATTCTTTCTTCCTACAATTATTTCTACTTTGTTGTGTTGTATAAGAGACAATATAATTTATCTTAATACGATTAGATCAATAGATTGTGTTAAATTCATTGTTATCGAATTCCTTCTCACAATTTGATTTAAGTATTTGATCTTTGATTAACCTGATTTTCTACCATAGCCATAAATTATCTAAATCTAAGTACCTCACTTTTACCAATTTAGAGAATATATTAAAATTTTCCTTTCAACATCATCAATGAACATGAGACTATCATTGCCACTTTCTCTGATACAAGGCTTGTGATATTTTAATCCACAACCCTTGGAAAACAAATACAAGAACAAGGAACAAGGGCCACAACAAACAAATTGTGAGAGCCAAGAAAGGAGAGGGAGGCTAATAGGATCGTAATAAGAATAGCCCCTCCCCCAAACCAAAGATCACAAAAACCACACTGGCCTAAGAAAAAATAGACCAATTCCTTCAAAGAATACCCAGCCAAAACTAGGGAAGATCCTAAAAACAAAAGAAAGCCAAAAATGGGTCATTATACCAAGAGCCAAACATGTAACCCCAGAGAAAAACAGGAGCCACCATCGAGAGTATTCCCTCAAAAGAAGAATTAAAACTTAACAGAGTCTACCCAAATATCCACGAGCCCTGCTCCAAAAATACCAACTGCAAGATGGAACAAGAGGATGGGAAAATTTGAAGAGATACATGAGAAAACAACATCGAACCGGGCCTAAATCCTCCTTTCCCACAGCGTGCAAAGTACATGGGGAGAACAAAAATAATCACACATAGATCCACCACTACTCGCTGTAATGATTCAAATAAGTGCTACTTGGGGGAGGAATGCATGTGAGAATAAATGGGATGTATCATTGCACCCCCACGTACTTTAATGAGCCCACGATCATAACACTACACTTGTGCCAATTAAATGGATTGTTAAATGTCATGAAAATTGGATTAAGTGATAGGTTCATAAGTAACCACATTATTGTTGACTAAGCCCCTTTATTTTTCCTAGTGGTCAAAGATGCATATTTATCCCCTTATGAATTATTGTCTCTCAAGACATGATAAAGCCTAAGATTGGAAAATAAATAATTAAGATGTCTTATCCTTCCTAGCACAAAAGCAAACCTCCCATTTGATGAGGAAGTTCATTGTTTGGTAAGAGGAAACATGTGTAGATATTTTTCATCCAACATTTCAGACTACATATATGAATCCTTCATCAAGGATCCCAATGCTCAGAATGGGATGAGGAGAATGAAGGTGGCGTTTGTGGTATAAATATAGAGTCAATGCTTCTTGTATAGATCCAAGTAAGTCATCCTAGGAAGTTTGTTATTGCATATATTTGATGATGAGAAAAGAGTCTCTAATCACAATCAAGTTATGGATATTGATTATTGGATTGAATGCTTAGACTCCATTAATATGAAGGTACCAATGTTCCTCCAAGGTTTACAATTCCCCGAACCTACCACCCCAATTTCTACATATACAATCTTCACACGCCTTTGTCAAGGAAATAGGGGGTAAGTCATGCACCATACTTGATTTACTCATGAGATTGATAGTTTCATAATTCAAGCGTCCAAGTCTTTTATGCCGAAATTTATTTTTCTCATCACAAAAAATGTAAATATTGGTGTGCTCTTTTCATGACCCAAATGTGAAAAAAAAATATTCATGGACAACAAATTGTCAAAATGTAAAATTCTTCTTTGACCTTTCCTGATGCAACTTATCTCGATATCTTTTTACATCCTTTATTACCTACATATTATACTATAATTCTACCAAATACCTTTACCTAGAAATATCACGTACTGATTGTTGATATTATGGTAGCTACGGGAGTTATTTACCTCCACGTGTAAACCTGACAAGAATAGAATACTCTGGAAAGCAAGAAGAAACCCTAATAAGTTGGCTAATCACCCTAGAAGACTTGTTGACTCAAGAAGATAATTTATATTAGGTTATTAGCCTCCAAGAGAAGACGTCGACTAGAAATAATAATAATATATTGAACAGACAGGTACCCAGAAGGAGAAGTCGGCCCTAGTAAGTCTGCCAAAACCACTATAAATACAGGGTGTCGGTATCTCATTTGACACATCTCAGCAGTTGCAGAGAGCCATTTCTGCGCAGTGTAGTTGCAGTCTTGTGCGCGGGTTTGGAGGAGAACTGTTGGTGCAGTTGTTGTAGCTAGCAGTTACGTTTTGGCTTGGACTATCTCTTGGCTAGGGTTTGGACTATCTGATCAGCTCTTATTGATGCGCTATCCTTGGGGAAAGGTGCGCTACCCTTTGTTTGGAAATCTAGCCTAGGGTTTTCTTCTGGAATGATTCTCTGTCAAGGTTAAGGTGCTCGGAGGGTGGCTTCGGCCTATGGTTGGGTGACAAGGGTATTGTCAATGGTAAAACGAGCACAATATTTCATATTCTAACAAGTTATGGGCCCACACCTCCTTCATTCAGTCTAAAACGTTGGAAGGAAACATAGTCGCTAGGATATTGAGCTCGTTGAGGAACTGTCGCTAGGGTTACTAGTAGAAGCAGCTTCCAAGACATTATCACTAGGGTTACTAGCATGAGCAATTGCAGAAACCCTAATCCTCTTGTTGAGGCACCTTAAGTGAATGGATTGACCTAATGTGTGGATATATCAGTGCGCTCTAGCCTAGCGCATCTCCTAATACTCTCAGCAAGCCAAGACGTGAAGTTTGAGTTTATGGTCAAATCTAGGGTTTGACCAAGTCAAAGCAACCATGACTTATTCTATGAAGTCAGAGAACAAGTTAAATGGAGCCTCTAACTTCAGAGTGTGGAAGACAAGAATTGACCTCATCCTTGACAAGAATAAAGTGATGGATATCGTGAAAGGAAAGATCGTGAAGCCAGAGTTTGAAGAAGGAAAAGAGAAGGAACCGTAGAACATTGCAGCTATGGAGAAGTTCAAAGATAGTGATATCAATGCTATGAGTATCATAGTGGAATCTATAAAAGACCACTTGATACCCTACATCTCCCATCTTGACTCATCGAAGAAGATGTACGATGCCCTAACAAATCTCTTCTCGGTCAAAAACATTGGACAAGTTATGAGTCTGAAGAATGAGCTCCATGACATGAAGATGAATGATGAGGATAGCATAACATCATATTTTGTGAGAATCTCTCAGTTAAGAGATCAACTACAAGCTATTGAAGAGATCATCTCAGAGAAGGAATTGGTAAACATAGTACTCAATGGTCTTCCCAAGACGTGAGATGCATTTGTCGCAAGCATGAACACAAGAAAGGAGTATCTGACATTTGAAGAAATTTGGACTTGTTGTGCTCAAGAAGAATCAAGGATCAATGCAAAAGAGACTTCTTCTTCTAAAGGTAAAAAAACTCTTCTTATTTATTGTACATATCTTGTTTGCATCGTCTCTGTACATATCTTGTATATCTATCTCTTAGAAGATAATGTGTTCTAAGAAGAACTATACCTGTGGAAGAAAAATAAGATAAGAATGGATATCATTAGATAATACACATGAAAGGATGAAATACAAATCATGTGGAAGCTATTGCAAGATAATTCGAATCAATCATGAAGACACGTAGAAGAAGCAAAACGAAGTCAGCAATGGAGAGGAAATTGGAAAAAGACTTATGACATTTTCTAGAAGACAACAAGACGAAAGCATGGACTCTGTTAGACAAGAGAGCCAATTATATATTGCAGAAGACAATAAGGATGCAGATGAAAGCGTGGACTCTGTTAGATGGAGGGAGCCGATTATATGCACTCATACATGAAGCAAGGATTAGGAGGGAGCTAATTGTCACATACCCACTACGGAAAAATTAAAATTTTCGCTTTTCCTCAAGGGATAGAATCCCCGAATTCCTACGGGGGCCTAGCGCAGGCTAGCTCTTCCCTTATCCACTTCCATGCATTCATTGGTTATGACCACAGGACAAGCCAATAGGCGCCTTTCGCATTTCACGACTCAGCGATGCAAGAGAGTCAAGCCTTTCGACTTTTCAAACCCTGAAACTCAAAATCTTACCTTCGATGACATCGACGGCTGCGAATCTCCCCCTGATCCAATGGTCCTAGCCGTATAGGGATTTCGGTAACCGGGAGTTCGAAATGCAGCGACCCAACCACTCGTCACTCCATTCCCCGAACTTCGATACGCGAGTTCTTGTACGAGATCCAATGATCCTCGATGATTTGGATCCAACGGCCCAGATCTTTTCAGAGTTTCATGAACCAGGAGTTCACAATACAAGAGAGTCAAGTCTTTCGACTCTTCAAAACCCAAAAACTGAAATCCTATCTTTGATGAGATCGACGGCTGCGAATCTCCCCCTGATCCAACGGTCCTGGCCGTATCGGGATTTCGGTAACCGAGAGTTCAAAATGCAACGTCCTAAATCTCTTGTCACTCCAATCCCCGAATTCCGATATGGAAATTCGTGTATGAGATCAACAACCCTCATTCATCTAGATCTGACGGTCACTATCCCTCCTGAGCTTAAGGGTGTTGAAAGACACGCAATCTTAATCCCTTCGTTGTCCTACGAGATCCAATTGACCACGAGATTTCGGAGCTTTCCCGGAACTCTGACCGCTCACCACGTGTCTCCTCTGATAGACGGTCGAGATCCTTTCAGAGTTTCCTCCTTTCTACCACATGACCCTACCCTGTGACCCAGGGCTCATCCATAGAGCGCATCAGGGTTTTGTGTATCGGGATTTCGTGACTTGCGAAGACAAGGTTTCTTGCCCTTTGGTTTCTCGGGTGCCGAAATGCCAAAACCTATTCACGCTAATTGATTCGGGGTTTCGTATACTGGAATTTTGCGACTTGCAAAGACAAGGGTTCTTGCCCTATGGTTTCCCGGGTGCCGAAACGCCAAACCCTATTCACGCTAACTAATTCGGGGTTTCGTATACCAGGATTTTGCAACTTGCAAAGACAAGGGTTCTTTCCCTTTGGTTTCTCGGGTGCTGAAATGTCGACCGGCAGCCACGTGTCCCTCCGATGGACGGCTTGATTTCCTCTTCGAAGATTTCAGGATTTCGTGACTCGCACGTTGTAAGGTCCTTTCCTTCGAACCCCGGACTCCTGAAACGCCAAAATATCCCTCTAGATGATTGACAGTCTAACTTCCCATCAGGATTTTGCGTATCGCGCGTTCGAAGGGATCTCTACCTCTGTTTCCCGGAACGTCGAAATCCTCCTTGGTTTAAGGAACACTCTGCAAGTGCCATCCCTCCTAAGCTTCATCAACTATGAAGGACTTAAGAAGTTCTAGGTTTGGTTTTCCTCGCAGAGAGCCTGTGCATATCTGCACTACCTCTCCTGAGCTTAACAGGCTTCGTCCTCCAAGGGACTCAAAATGATTAGGGAGGTTTACATGCATACATGAAATTGTGTCCACGGTCGACGAACACACAGTTCGTGACTCGGGCTTATGCCACAAAAGGACACAAGTATCTACAAGTATAAGACATATCCTAACCATATGCTTTCTTACTGGCCTAAATATACAATCAAGTAGGAATAAGAGGGATACAGTATATCCATTAAGAAATATGCACAATCCCTGCAACATACACAGTATAGCAAATTCATACACAGTTACAAATAAATTACACAGGGTAGGAAATCGCTTATTTATTACAGGTTGTCGCCAACCAACTGATTGTGGGTGTTCGTCCTTCCACCCGACCATAGGCTCAGAGGCATTCATTCTTAGCACTCTGGCCACCCCCGTGCCAAGACATGATATCACCATGGAACTCTCACACTTCTCGAGGGTTATTCCTCTGTTTTCGCTTCTGTTTGGATCATGTTCTTTGTAACTCAGATCTTTCTATCTCGGTTATGGCCTCGGTGAGGTTTCTCAGATGCTCCTTTGCATCAAGCTCACGGCCTTCAATTCGTGACTCACTGAAGAGCTCTGTGCATCTCCCTTGCAAGCTTACGCTCTTCTTTCCCTAGTGTCTCCTCTCTCATGTGTGTGTCCCTCTTACCTTGGAAGGTTTTTTCTGACCTATCATGTTCCTTATGTCAGAAGGAAGCTCAGGTCTACAGGTCCCTGCGGTACTTCGAGCTGACAGCCCATGTTTCCAATCATGGGGGTGGTTGATAATTCAACCACCGGTCCTTTCTTCATTAATTGATTTCTCTCCTTGGGATCCGAAGGAGGTTGTCATCCTCATCAAGGGAAATTTGGGGTTATTTGTCATAATGAACCCTCTCTTATAGTTTTCACATTCTTCCTCTAGTGATATCATGGCCAGTACTTTCAAGGCTTCACCCCCACAGTCAGTTATTGGAAACTCAAACAATAATACATTTACATTTTCCTCATGCATTAGCATGGAAATTCATATTTTATGATTAATTACAAATTGGGGGAAACAAGGTGTTACAATTCCCTCCCCCTTAAAGGAACACCGTCCTCGGTGTTCTTTCTCAAAACACCTATCATGCCTTTCTCATTCATCCACTTCAGAAATCTTGACCTTCATCCTCGGTCAGGTCCTCTTTCAGGATCTTAGTCTTCGTCATCTGCCTTCAATAATTCTTGGACAACAAGCACACTAATCACAATTTTGTGCGAAAACATCTTGTTGTTGTTCAAAATTCAAAAGGAAAATTTCATAATCTTAGCACAATACTTATCTGTGCAGTTTGTGGATCTGTATCCACGTGGTAGTTTTTTTATACATGCTCATCGCTTTCCTTGACGTACCCATTGGGTGCATGATTCCAATTCAATAGTTCATAAGAGCTATCATGATTTCATCTTCCTTTCCAAGGTTTTTTTTTCCGCACAGGAAACTACCCACTGTGTGCATGATCCCAATAGTTAACAAGAATTATTAAGGTCTCCTCTTCCTTGTGGTCACTCATCCTCCAGGCCCAAGATCAGGCATCCCCTTCATTGTATACAGTCCCTCGGGCGATCCATCTTGCCCTGCCTAGGTTTTCTCATACAGAAAAAATTTAGAGACTCTATCGAGTCTTATAGTTGAGGCGCCCCTCAGACTTTCTCTGTCGAGGCATCCCTCCGGCTTCTGTTACCTCAACATAATTTATTTCAAGCGATCGTGACTCATCACGGGGTTCTCATGGCTCAACAGTAGTCTTTTTTTCATCATCTTTAGCTTTGACAGCCTTCATCTGTTCCTTATGTACAGATATTTTCTCCTCACCTGTGTCACAACATTCGTGAGACATCATTATAATTTCCAACTTTCAGAATTTTTATTGCAAATTTGTCACCCATATATTTTCCAATCTCAAGGTTTGCTTTCATATTTGTTCCGCACAGGAACCAGATTCATAATTATGGGACTTTCCTTCCCATAATGGTTTGGCTCAGCGAGAAATTGGCCTTCCTTATGGGCTTACAATGCTACCATATCCAAGACCCCTTTGCTTCTTGCACTTTCAACTTCAATCGGCCAAACAACTTGTTAGTTTTTCCATGCATATACATTTTATTGCACCTTTACAACATCATCACAACAATTTCAGAATTGTGCATACTTAACAATTAAATTACTTTCTCAAAAAGGAAATACCATTCCTCGCAGTTTGGCTCAGCAGGCAATCAGTCTTTCCTATGGGCTTACCTCACTGCCATATCCATGACCCTTTGCTTCCTGCAATTCATTATTTCCATAGCCAAACAAACTGTTAGTCTCATCTCAACATACCAAACTTTTCAAAACGTAATTGAACATTTCAAAAGGATTTTAACCATTGTGCCAATATCCATGGCCACATTCATACCCAATGCATTCTTGCATTGTTTTTCAAGTTCATCACACTTTATGACCGGGTCTTGGCCATGGGGTGTTGGAATTTAACCAACCTTTTCCTCATATGGTTTATTCATTTTCTTTCATTCTTCTAGTAGGACCATACTGCCTACTATAGGCCGATCACGATCCCAAATCAATACACATGAACTCAAAATTTTCACATGAATGCCTTTACGCATTCCTTGATTGTCAATGCATTCATGACATATAAATTCATGAATTCTTCCAAGGGTTACAAACATTGTTTACTACCAGAGGTTCATACCTCCATCATTCTGGTTCTTCGTCCTGAGTGATACATTACTTGGGTATCCAAGGCATACAACTGCTTTTCAAGTTTATGCATAACACTAAGACAATAAAATATTTCAGAAGGGGTTCTTACCAAATCCCTTCATACCTTGTGCCACACAGGCACGAATATCTTTATACCAGTTCTTGGCTGCTAGCACCCTCTTTCTTATTTTTACCTCATCACCGGTGCTTTATGGGGACTTTTACAACCCTGTCAACAATCTTTCACTCGCAGCCTTCTCCTGGTCATTCTCTGTTTGAGGTTGCCCATCATTGGCAATTGTCTTCCTCAATAGCTCCAATTCATTTCTATACACAACATGCATCATCATAGACACAATTACATTAGTCATAATATTAAACCAAATACATGTATCATAACATTCGAATTCATAAACATCCTCAAATGTTTCCATAAGTGCAACACAAACAAATTTCGATTGTATCTACGGCAATACAATTCTTATTACTTATGGTGTCAAGACCTTTTTATTTTTATTGGCGTACCAACTTTCTCATCCAAGGGAAAACACAATACTCGGTGAGGAAAGAGTTGAGGACTCTCCCCTTCTTCCAACTCTTCCTACACCTCCTAGGACTTTTCAGCCTAGTCGAGTTATCTCTAAGGCCTCACTGTCTCTTCTCTACTTTTGAAATTCTACTCCATGTCGGGATCTTCCCGCTCTTTTCCTTTAGCTGCCTTGGTTAGGCCTCACCCTAACCCTTTTTGGGATACTGCAACATGCTTTAATAGCAACTATTTTCTCATAATGAATCATGAACATGTGCATCCTACACACTTCCATTCGGTTATCAGAATGGTCAATATTCAGTTGTTAGTCTTCTATTAATTACATGATTCTTTCAAAATGTAATCCAGGATTCTTATATATGGACAGGCCTTGCGGCCCATTGTCCAACCTTCAACAATTATTAGGGTTGTGACTTTGTTCTTCTGACAAAGTCCTTACACAGTTCCTCCATCGGAAACTCCTTCAGCATGCAACTTCTTTGTTGCATATCCATCACTATTTGTGATGGCCTCAGCCTAGAGTTAGTTTTAGCTTTTTACTAAATATTCCCCTTAAGGAATATAAACATGCATCTTTTCTGTTAAGATCAGTCAATTCAGATTCATTCACAATCCTTCTCATGTGATGCTCAAAGGCGTAATCATTTGTCTCTTATTATGACAAGAGAGCATCTTTTCTCATTTACCCTTTCATCTAATTATATTGGTACTTCCTGAGGAAATGGAATACATTCCCCTCGGGCTATTATTTCGAACAGAACTTTCATGACTCCCCAGAATGGAGTCAGCTATGCCTCCATAGTATTCATTTAATCTGGACAAGAGCAATACTTGCTTCATGTTTCACTCATCAGGGAAATCATATTGGGCCTCTAGCATACTTATACTCTTACATCATACATGTGCATTACTTGCACGTTTAATATCATTCATACCTTACCGGTATTAATATCAGGCTTCCTATTATGAAGTTTCACAATGCATTAAACTCATGCACTCAAGTACAATTGAACACAGCTAAATATTCATCATACTAGTTCACGCCTTCTCCTCACGCGACCACCGATGGTGACCACGATCCGAACTAAAATCCGCTTTGCATTTCGTGATTTCAGGATTCCTATTGCAAGGGACTCTGGTTCCTTGATCCCCAAAATCTGAAAACCCGAAAGACCGAGGCTAAGGTTTTCTCGACTCTTTTATTCACATGACCCTTCGTTCGGAACCTGGGGTCAACTCCTAGACACGCATCGAGATCCCGTGTTTCAGCGAATCTGCGGACAACGCTCCATCGTTTCCCAAACTTCTAATCCACGATGGTCCGGCAACCTGGATACCATAGTCCATATCTCTCTACCAATCAATGGTCCTAATCAAATCCCGGCTTTCCACCTTTTGGGATTTTGGCAGAGTCTTCACCTCCTAACTCCTAATTTCAAATCCCCAAAATGTGTATGTGTCAGTTCAACGATCCACCGCCTCTCTCAATCCAACGGATCAGGTTGGATGTCGGGATTTCATGACATGCGAGTTCTCAAAACTCTTCCCGTTGACTTTTAAACCTTCGACTCCCGAAGATCCGATTACACCAGATACGGTTCAGGTCATCCGCTAACCAACAGCCCCGATTGAATCAGTGATTTACCTTGCACGACTTTGGGAAATTCTTCGCTTATATTTTCCCAATAGCCAAAACCTCGAAGCTCTAGATCAACGACTCTCGTTGATTCCAATCTAACGGATACTATTCCTCCTGAGCTTGTGAGTGATGAGAGGTTATCATCCTTATCTTCTCCGCTGATCTACTAGATCTCACGGTTCACGGAATTTCGATATTCCTCCCTCCGAGAATTCCACCGTCCTTCAAACTCTCAATACCCGAAATGTTGAAATTTCAGATCGGATCAACGGTCACCAACAGCTCTCCAACCAACGGTTGTGATTATGTCGCGATTTCACGACTTCGGGACTTCTATTATGAAGAACCTCGAATCCTTTGATCCCCGAAATTGCAAAATTTCAGAGTTTTCAATCTGACGGTCTCGATTCTTCCACGATCTGACAGCTCGGATCTCGTCGGGGTTTCGCGTATCGGGATTTCGCGATTTTGCGTGTTGCGAAGTCGAAAGACCTTTCACCTCCATTCTCTCGATCCCTAAAATTGTGAAATTTTCTCTAGACGATCAATGGTCCAGATCGCTCCTTGATCAACGACTATGATCTTTTCGCGAATTTCTCAGTGCTTCTTCCAAGCCCTTTGGTTTTGCGAAATTATGGTATCTCCTCGCAACTAACCAATGCACTACTTCTCTAAGATGAAACAACTCGAAACATTTTGGTTCTTTCTGAATGGATCTTGACTCTCGATCCTATCCAATCTTCAAAATTCTTTTCTGAAGGATTTCTCCTGCTCAATCCTCCATACTTGTTCTTTCTTCGAGCTTCAGTTTTCTGCGCTTCACCTTTGAACACTTCAATTCTTCGAAACTTAGAAAAATTTTCTAAGTGTTTCCTCTCAAGACTTAAAACCACTGCTCCTCCTGGTATACTCTGCACTCAACCTCCAGAGTTTTCAAAATTTAACACAAGCTTGATTCTATACGCATGTTCGGCATACCAAATTTCCTCGCTATCTCTTCTGAGGTTTTAAGTTACTTACAGGAACAATCTCATAGTCATAACTCATACGAATGTTACCCTCTCTTTACGGAAACAACCAACAAGGGTCACTCTTGGGAATTAGCAACAGTCCCAAAGGAATCCTCTTAATCTTGTTTAAACAGATTATCCTTGTTGTCGATTCTAACCATTATAGGTCAGGTAATCTGACCCTACATATTTTCATCAGTCCTCTCAATCGTGAGGAGTTATATGCTCAGGGTTTAGTCTTTTAATAATGCAGTAATTATAACTTTCTAAGGATCCTACCAGTCCTTACCAGATTTCCTAAACCATGAAGGAGTTCTTCATGAGGATCTTAATTCTTACCTAACTAGTCATCTCAATTGCAAGAGACTCTACCTGCTTTAGTAGGTAGCCATCGTCACACTATAACAAAACAACTCAGTTCATGTCCCTTTTCTGGCTCGTGCAGCTTCATAGCACAATTTATTCCACCTCTATTATTCACACTCAGGTCTTATCAGTAATATTGATCAGTGCAGCCCTACTCCTATAAGACTAGTTATTATTTTGACAAAGGAACAATATAATTCCTTTGCTGGAATTCCGTAAGAATTCTCAAATTACAGTTTCATTCTGCAGTCCTTCTCCTCAAGGAGTAAATGCAGATAACAACATATCCTTATGTGACTCGTACATGAGCCCAAGTAGGCCAAGTGTTGTAACCATGCTCTGATACCAATTTGTCACATACCCACTACGGCAAAATTAAAATTTTTGCTTTTCCTCAAGGGGTAGAATCCCCGAATTCCAACGGGGGCCTAGCGCAGGCTATCTCTTCCCTTATCCACTTCCATGTTTTCATTGGTTATGACCACAGGCCAAGCCAAGAGGTGCCTTTCTCATTTCACTACTTAGCGATGCAAGAGAGTCAAGTCTTTCGACTCTTCAAACCCCGAAACCCAAAATCTTACCTTCGATGAGATCGACGGCTGCGAATCTCCCCCTAATCCGATGGTCCTGGCCGTATCGGGATTTCTGTAACCGGGAGTTAGAAATGCAGTGACCCAACCACTGGTCACTCCATTCCCCGAACTCCGATACATGAGTTCTTGTACGAGATCCAACGATCCTCGATTATTTGGATCCAATGGTCCAGATCTTTTCGGAGTTTTCGTGAACTGGGAGTTCACGATGCAAGAGAGTCAATTCTTTTGACTCTTCAAACCCCGAAACCTGAAATCTTATCTTCGATGAGATCGACAACTACGAATATCCCCCTGATTCGATGGTCTTGGCTGTATCTGTATTTCGGTAAATGGGAGTTCAAAATGCAGCATCCCAAATCTCTTGTCACTCCAATCCCCGAATTTCGATATGGAAATTTGTGTATGAGATCAACGACCCTTGTTGATCTGGATCTAATGGTCACTATCCCTCCTAAGATTAAGGGTGTTGAAAGACACGCAGTCTTAATCCCTTCGTTGTCCTACGAGATCAAATGGCCCACGGGATTTCGGAGCTTTCCCCGAACTCTGACCGCTCACCACGTGTCTCCTCCGATAGATGGTCCAGATCCTTTCGAAGTTTCCTCCTTTCTACCACATGACCGTGCCCTGTGACCTAGGGCTCATCCACAGAGCGCGTCAGGGTTTCGTGTATTGGGATTTCGCGACTTGCAAAGACAAGGGTTCTTGCCCTTTGGTTTCCCAGGTGGCGAAATGCCGAAACCTATTCACGCTAACTGATTCGGGGTTTCGTATACCGGGATTTCGCGACTTGCGAAGGCAAAGGTTCTTTCCCTATGGTTTCCCGAGTGCCGAAACGCCGAAACCTATTCACGCTAACTGATTTGGGGTTTCGTATACTGGGATTTCACGACTTGCGAAGACAAGGGTTCTTGCCTTTTGGTTTCCCAGGTGTCGAAACGTCGACTAGCAGCCATGTGTCCCTACGATGGATGGTTTGATTTCCTCTTCGAAGAGTTTGAGATTTCGTGACTCGCACATTGTAAGGTCCTTTCCTTTGAACCCCCGAATATTGAAACGTCGAAATCTCCCTCTAGACGATCGACGATCTAACTTCCTGTTGGGATTTTGCGTATCCCGCGTTCGAAGGGATCTCTACCTCTGTTTCCCCGAACGCCTAAATCCTCCTTGGTTTAAGGAACACTCTGCAAGTGTTATCCCTCCTGAGCTTCGTCAGCTATGAAGGACTTAAGAAGTTCTGGGTTCGATTTGCCTCATAGAGAGCCTCTGCATATCTGCACTACCTCTCCTGATCTTAACAGGCTTCATCCTCCAAGGGACTCAAAATTATTAGGGAGGATTACATACATACATGAAACTGTGTCCACGGTCGACGAACACACAGTTCATGACTCGAGCTTATGCCACCACAGGACACAAGTATCTACGAGTATAAGACATATCCTAACCATATGCTTTCTTACTGGCCTAAATATACAGTCAAGTAGGAATAAGGGGGATACAATATATCCATTAAGAAATATGCACAATTCTTGCAACATACACATTATAGAAAATTCATACACAGTTACAGATAAATTACACAGGGTAGGAAATCGCTTATCTATTACAAGTTGTCGCCAACCAACTGACTGTGGGTGTTCTTCCTTCCACCCGACCATAGGCTCAAAGGCATTCATTCTTAGCACTCTATCCACCCCCGTGCCAAGCCATGATATCACCAGGGAACTCTCACACTTCTCGAGTGTTATTCCTCTGTTTCCACTTCTATTTGGATCATGTTGTCTGTATCTCAAAGATTTCTATCTCAGTTATGGCCTCGGCAAGGTTTCTCAGATGCTCCTCGGCATCAAGCTCATGGCCTTCAGTTCGTGACTCACTGAAGAGCTCTGCGCATCTCCCTTGCGAGATTACGCTCTTCTTTCCTCGGTGTCTCCTCTCCCATGTGTGTGTCCCTCTTACCTTGGAAGGTTTTTGCCTACCTATCTTGTTCCTTCTGTCAGAAGGAAGCTCGGGTCTACAGGTCCCTACGGTACTCCGGGATGACAGCCCATGTTTCCATTCATGGGGGTGGTTGATAATTCAACCACCGGTCCTTTCTTCATTAACTGATTTCTCTCCTTGGGATATGAAGGAGGTTTTCATCCTCATCAATGGAAATTTAGGGTTATTTGTCATAATGAACCCTCTCTTATAGTTTTCACATTCTTCCTCTAGTGATATCATGGCCAGTACTTTCAAGGCTTCACCCCCACAGTCAGTTATTGGCAATTCAAACAATAATACATTTACATTTTCTTCATGCATTAGCATGGAAATTCCTATTTTATGATTAATTACAAATTGGGGGAAACAGGGTGTTACACTAATCCTATGATCCATTGAAGATGATGAAGTATATATCCATGATAGCAGCCATGAAAGACAGTACATATTCTTCAAAGAGAAGCCTTAAAGTATCTCTGGTTGTCCATCCACATCCGTGATCCTTTAATGGAATCTTTAGGGCATGGAATCTATAAGAAACTCCATGGACCGGAGAACTAAAGAAACACATGAAGATTCCAAGAAAGAAAGAGAAGTAGGAACAACCAATCATTGTATCAAGAATCACAAGATTGTCAGCCTGATATAAACTCAATAAAAGCAATCAAGCAGAGGAACTGAAAGTTGTGATGAAGAACAGTGTATGGAAGATTTATGAATGAAAGCATTTCAAGATCCAAAACTAGAGGTTCTCCTAGATGGAGGGAGAAGACTATGATGATTACTTGTTCCAGTAAACCAGACTTTTCTCTACATGAGTCATTATATCATCCACAACATCCATGAGTCGGAATTCTATATCAGATGAATGCAAAGAATATAAAGAGCGTATGAAGAGCAATCTCAAGACTTTGAGGCATACTAGAAAGAGACCCTTGTATGCAAATAGAAGAAAATAACTTGGTGGAGAACCTCCAGTGCACAGCAGAAGTGTGGTGAAGATTTCCTGTAACATCAAGATGATTACTAAGAATATCAGATCTCATGATGACAAAAGAAGTGCCACGTGGATATGTTCCAGTTCTTCCAACAATGATATACTCTATTGTTCAGAGCTACATGAAGCCTTCACAGTGTTCCAGACTAAAGTACATTTGAAATCAAGCATCACATTATCCATGATGAAGTCCAGAAAGGAGAAAATGGTTCTCCAATACATATCTCCACAGATGAACAGATAAGCAGATATTTTGGTAAAGCTTTTATCCAAGATGAAAGAGTTTGCGTACTCAAGTTGGAGCTCGTGGAAATGACTTCCTTATTGAAAAAGGAAGAGATGACTCCCAGGTTGGGAGGGAGCACTGAAAATATTATTGAAGACATTCATTTTTAAGATTGAAAAATAGTCTATCTTGGACAAATGTTTTCCTATTCGGAAAGTGGATTGAGATTTCTGACGGACAGCGATTTCCCATTGTGGTTAACATGGGAAATGGTCCAGATTGTTGATATATCATAGACAATGACTTCCCATTGTGGTTAACATGGGGAGTGGTCTAGGGTAGTCTCTCTTCTTGAGGGTTACTCAAGAAGACTGGACCGCCTTGCCGGACAGTGATTTATCATTGTGGTTAACATGAGGAATGGTCTATTTTGGAGGTTGATACAGGACAATCTTTTCCTCTTTTGGTTAACAGAGGAAATGGTTCGGACAGTCATTCCTTAGGGTTTATACATTCTCTCCAAGGTGCACTTTGATTAGTGTAGGAGGATGGCCCTGGGTGGGGAATGGTCCAGGCTCAGCAATCAAGGACAGGCATTCCTTAGGGTTTATACATTCTCTCCAAGGTACACTTTGATTAGTGTAGGAGAAATGGCCCAGGGTGAGGAATGGTCCAGGCTCAGAAATCAGAAACAATCATTCTTCCTTGTCTGAGAAGAATAGGGAAAATAGTCCATTGTTGTTGTTCTACACTAAGGGCAGGTATTCTTTCAAATCTCACAGATGTGAGTGAAAGATTGGCCCAGATGATTTAGTTTATACCATAATATTGTTTCTATGCAGGTTTCTATCAGATGTTTGTTATGAAGATTGTATGACATTAGATGTATACTACTGTGGTGGATATGTTCCATTTCCTGTGACTATACGTTGTTGATCAAGTACTTGTGTGTTACTTGGTGTGGTAGTGTACCACTGGACTGTAGTTATGTACTACTATGGATAGACATAGTTGTGTTCTATTTTCTTCTGAGTGCCTTGAAGACTATTAGTAGTTTATTGGAAATAATTATCAACCAGATGAATGATGAACAGAGATTTTCCAGATAGAAAATGGGTCAAAACATTTACTCTTCTAGATTAGAAAAATGGTTCTTGTATCACTCTGTGGAGTGAGCATCATGTCTGATTACTCAGATAGAGTATGGTTTCGAGAGATGATGCAGTTGATGATGATGATGGTGCTCATGATCTAGTTATGATCTAGTCTATATAACTATGTTGATGCTATCAGGTGAATGGTATGTTTTGTGCTCAAGACCATTACCTGTAATACCTCCCTAGCTAGGAGGGAGTGTTGATATTATGGTAGTTGGGGGAGGTATTTACCTCCACGTGTAACCTGACGAGAATAGAATACTCCGGAAATCAAGAAGAAACCTTAATGAGTTGGCTAATAACCCTAGAAGACTTGTCGACTCAAGAAGATAATTTATATTAGGTTATTAGCCTCCAAGAGAAGAAGTCAAACAGAAATAATAATAATATATTGAACAGACATGTACCCAGAAGGATAAGTCGGCCCCAGTAAGTCTGCCATAACCACTATAAATACAGGGCGTCAGTCTCTCATTTGACACATCTCAGCAGTTGCAAAGAGCCAGTTCTGCACAGTGTAGTTGCATTCTTGTGCGCAAGTTTGGAGGAGAGCTATTGGTGCAGCTACTGCAGATAGCGGTTACGTTTTGGCTTGGACTATCTCTTGGCTAGGGTTTGGACTATCTAATCAGCTCTTATTGATGCGCTATCCTTGGGGAAAGGTGCGCTACCCTTTGTTTGGCTATCTAGCCTAGGGTTTTCTTCCGGAATGATTCTCTGTCAAGGTTAAGGTGCTCGGAGGGTGGCTTTGGCCTATGGTTGGGTGACAAGGGTATTGTCAATGGTAAAATAAGCACAATCTTTCATATTCTAACACTGATAACAATATTCCTCCAAATCAAGTGCATAGAGAATTGTTGATGTTTTGGTAGTTGCGGGAGGTACTCTCCCTCCTAGACGACCTTTCTTAGACGAGAACAGGATTCTGGAAGCAAGAAAACCATTGAACAGATGTGGAAATACCATAGAAGAGAAGTTAGCCCAGAAGAATAAAGAACAACGAAGTGACACCTTTCCAAAAGAGAAGTCGGCCCAGTAAAGAGGACAGGAAGACTATAAATAGGAGGTGTCTTAGCTCATTTGGACACACTCACTCACACTCTCTCATCTACACAGAAGCAAAGCGCAACTCTGAGGAAGGTAATGCAGTAGTTGTAGTGGTAGAGATTCTTCTTGTTCATTGTTTTTGGTATCTCTCTCTTGCGTGCTATTGTTGGTAGAGGTGCGCTACCTTGGTATTGTGTTGTTGTTGTAGCTAGGGTGGTATTTCCAATTGTACTTTGAGCTAGCCTTTGTGCTAGGGTTTATCTGTTGGTTCATGATTGGACTTGCTTTGTGAACGGAATCTATCTAAGAAAGGTTGTTGGGATTTTTCCCCCATTTGGGATTTTCCCAAGATAAATCTCTTGTGTTCTTTTGTCTTGTGTTTATTGCTCAATACATGACATACAAGTTCATGTTAAAGAAGTAAAAGAATACTAGTAACCCTATTGATCTGTAAATAAATAAAATCTAACATGGAATCAAAGTTGATTACCTTCAGAACAATTTGACGACTAGAAGGAAGATCATTCGCAGCAACACCTTGTTGTTGCACCGTAATATCTTTGTCAAGCTCGTTGAGCATTAGTTCCAAAGGCGTTGGGACTTGTCTTTACATAGAACAATGTGCCCTACCCTAGCGCACCCCCTGCAACCCTCAGTTTGTAGTTTGGTGAAGTTTAAAA
Source organism: Picea engelmannii (assembly GCA_009831015.1). Lineage (NCBI taxonomy): Eukaryota > Viridiplantae > Streptophyta > Pinopsida > Pinales > Pinaceae > Picea > Picea engelmannii. Next base: position 392,213 of record ML799127.1, on the reverse strand, counting down.
AATTGAAGGTTTTTAGAGCTAGGGTTTCTGCCAATAAAAATGTCAACCAGCATGAGAGTTGAATATAGATTGGAACTTCAGATCCTGGAAGCACAGAGTTCTCATTCTAGAAGAGAATGAGTTATTCGATCATATCAAGTAGATGCTTCCAGAACCAAAAGAAGAAGACGCCAAAGCAAAGTTCAGGAATAATGAGGTCAAGGCTAAGAAGATCTTGATAGACTCAATAAAAGATCATCTGATACCTAATGTATTAGAACTGAAGACACCGAAGGAAATGTTTGATGCCCTAACCAGACTTTATGAAAGTAAGAATACAAGTTGAAAGCTTACTCTAATGCATCAACTCATAAACGTGACAATGAAGAAGTTAGAAACAGTAGCCAACTATTTTATGAGGATCTCGTAGATCAAGGACCAGTTAGCAGCCATTGGAGATCCAGTAGAAGGCGTTGAACTCATGACTACTACACTCAATGGATTTCCCTCCTCTTGGGATCCATTTGTTCAAGGGATTTGCGCCAGAAGAAAATTGCCCAAGTTCAACAAGCTATGAGTAGATTGCACCCAAGAGGAACCCAAGTTGATATCCAAATCACAGAAGACTAATGATGATGAAAATCAAGCACATGTTGCCCAAGTGAAGAAGAGAAAGGAAAGGGAAGAAGACAGTGCGAAAAAGTCTAAGAAACCATGTCACATGAAGGATGCGTCAAATATCAGATGCTACACATGAAAGAAGATGGGACATTATGCCTCACAATGTCCTCATAAACATGAAAAAGGAAAGAAGAAGAAACACCATGCACATACAACAAACACTGAAGATCACCAATCAAAGGATGAAGAATTTGTATTTGTTTCAAAACTCACAGGAACTATCACTCAAGGAAGAGATACTTGGCTCATAGATAGCAATACTCTCTTTCAAATCTGACAAAAAATAGTTCATCCCTTCAAGCGGAGCTTGGGGATGATTGCAAGTATGCACTCAAAGGCGTTGGAGAAGCCTCCCTACAACTTGACTCAGGTAACCCTCTTTTAATTAAGGATATTTTGTTTGTACAAGGCTTAAAGAAGAATCTACTTTCTATATCTGCTTTAGAAGATAAAGTTTTTAGGGTAGTTTTTGTGGATGGCCAAGTCCTTCTATGGCCCAAGAACTCAAACATGGATAAAGCTACCGTGATTGATGTCTGAGAGGGAGGATTGTATAAATTGAAGGGACACCAAGAACAAGCTCTTGTACACAACAGTGTTAGCTCCAGTGAGATATGGCACTGGAGGCTTGCTCACATAAACTCTAGAACACTACCAGTATTAAGCAAGATGGTTACAGGTCTACCAGAAATCCAAGTAGATCATGATGGAGTATGCAAAGGTTGCGCACTTGGAAAGAATGTCAAGGGAAGCTTTGCTAGCAATGACAGTAGGTCCAAGGGTATCTTGGACATCATACACTTTGATGTATGCGGAGAGATGACCATGTCATTCTTAGGCAACTTTGTATACTATGTCTTATTCATAGATAGTTCTCGAAAGATATGGATCTACTAATGGAAGACTAAAGTCACACCTGAAGAGGTGTTCACTGGAAAGAAATCATAAGTCAATCACTTTAGGATTTTTTATTTGTCTAGTGTTTATACATGTTCCAAAGGAAAAGAGAACGAAGCTCGAACCTTCAAAAAAGAAGGGAACATTCGTTGGATATAGTGAGGATTTGAAGGCTTACAAAATATACATTCGTGAGCAGAGACAGATTGAGATCAGTCAGGATGTAAGATTTGATGAAGATGAAGCCTTCATAAGATCAAGGGAGTCTCACATGGATGAGGATCAAGAGGAGCAGGAGGTTCCAAGGGAAGCAGTCATGGAAGACTCTACACCAAAGGAATCAATTATAGAAGTCCAGAATGAGATGGTAGAGTCAGAGAGACTTGTAGATCCACCAAGAGAAGCTGCAGTCAACAGGAAGAGACTAGCTTGGCTCCGAAACACCTTGCAAGAAGCTGAAGGACATGTATCTCCCAAAGGCTCTTTTAGAGAGATCAAGAGACCACATAAGTTTTCCAATTATGTGGCACTGATGAGTAGCATCATCGATTCAGAGCCTTCCACCTTTGAAGAAGTTGTTGAGAAGCAGAAATGGAAAGATGCCATGATGGAGAAGTTTCAATCCATCATGTCCAAGACCAGAAGGGAAGTTAGTAGTGACTTCCAAATGGATCTACAAGATCAAGCATGCTGCAGATGGCATAATAGAGAAGTACAAGGCAAGATTTGTGGCTAGAGGATTCTCCCAGAAAGAGGGAGAAGACTATGATGAGACATTTTCTCCTGTAGCAAAGTACACTTCCATCAGATTGATTATTGTGATTGCTTCCGCAATGAGATGGAAATTACACCAGATGGATGTTGAGACTATCTTCTTGAATGGTGTAACAGAGGAAGAAGTGTACATAGAGCAGCCACAAGGTTTTGTGATCCATGGGAAAGAGTCCCATGTTTGCAGAATGAAGAAGGCCTTGTATGAATTGAAGCAGGCACCCAGGGCATGGTATGTCAGGATAGATAGCTACCTGATGAGCTTGGGATTTACCAAGAGTGATGTGGATCCCAACATTTACTATAAGGTTGAGAATTGTTGTCCACTGATCTAGGTTCTATACGCGGATGACTTGTTTCTTACAGGAGATGAGAAGCCCATAGTTGGGTGCAAGAGGGAGCTCTCTTTAGAGTTCGAGATGAAGGATCTAGGTCAAATGCATTACTTCTTGTGATTGGAGGTGTGGCAGAGATCACATGAGATTTTCCTTAGCCAAGGAAAATATAATGTTGAGGTACCTATGTGGTACGATCCGATATGGATTGAGATATGTCTCGGGTGGAGATGTGAAGTTGCAAGGGTATACAGACTCTAACTAGGAAGGGAGTGTAGTAGACTGGAAGAGTACATCTAGATGTTGCTTCAGTTTGGGATCAGGTATGATCTCATGGTTTAGCAGGAAGCAGACATCAGTGGCACTCAGTACAACAAAGGTAGAGTCTATCACAGCTAGTGTGGCAAGTCGTGAAGCAGTGTGGCTTCAGAAGTTGCTTGCAAGGATATTTGATCTAGAGTTGGAGCCAACTTTGATACATTGTGACAATCAAAGTTGCATAATGATTTCAAAGAACCTTGTATTTCATGACAAGACAAAGCACATAGAGATCAAATATCATTACATTTGAGACATGGTGCAAAGAGTAGCTATAGAGCTCCAGTACATATCCATGGATGAGCAGATAGCTAACATTCTCACCAAGCCTCTGTCTAGACTGAAGTATAAGTACTTCAGAGACAAGCTTGGCGTGATGCAGAATGTCCACCCTCGTTAAGAGGGAGGTGTGTTGTTTCTCCTCCTACCAGCTAACCCCTCTGGCCAAGGGTTCCCTAGATCAGTCATGTGAGGTGACTGAGGGGGTAATGCATTGTCAGACCTGATGAGAGAAGAAACATCACACGCATAGTCACGAAGACTATAGGAGTAGTTTTGTGCTACCAGATGAGACTATAACTAAGGTTGATGGCATGGTAGTAGTTGTGTACTACTAGTTGATTATTGCATAGTTATAGAGACATTGATTATGACTATAACTAATGGCATGGTAGTAGTTGTGTGCTACTAGTTGATTGTTGCATAGTTATAGACTATGACTATGGTTGATGGCATGGTAGTAGTTGTGTGCTAGTTGTGTACTACTAGTTGATTATTGCATAGTTATAGAGACATTGATTATGACTATAACTAATGGCATGGTAGTAGTTGTGTGCTACTAGTTGATTGTTGCATAGTTATAGACTATGACTATGGTTGATGGCATGGTAGTAGTTGTGTGCTACTAGTTGATTGTTGCATAGTCATAGGGATTGCAGACTATGATTATGGTTGATGGCATGGTAGTAGTTGTGTGCTACTAGTTGATCGTTGCGTAATCATAGAAACTGTTGGACTACGTGGTTGTAGTGTGTGTAACTACCAATTGATTGTATGAGAGACATTGTGTCTTTGGACAATAGTTGTGTGCTACTAGTTGATCGTTGTGTAATCATAGAAATTGTTGGACTACGTGGTTGTAGTGTGTGTAACTACCAGTTGATTGTATGAGAGACATTGTGCATGGTAGTAGTTGTGTGCTACTAGTTGATCGTTGCGTAATCATAGAAACTGTTGGACTACATGGTTGTAGTGTGTGTAACTACCAGTTGATTGTATGAGAGACATTGTGTCTTTGGACAATAGTTGTGTGCTACCTGGAGTGGTTGTGTACCATTGGACAATAGTTATGTACTACTATGGATCGGCACAATCGTGTTCTACTGGATGGAATTGTAGTAGTGCGTTATTAGTTGATTGCCATGGAGACTACCAATTCACATTGGGAGTAGTTGTGTGCTACTTGTTTGTAGAGACTATGACAGAGGATTCAAGCTATTTATGGCATTGTAGTAGTTGTGTGCTACTAGCTAATTGCAGAGTAGTCAGTGGATTACTAGATGAAGACATCGTGAAAGATACCTCCCTAGCTAACAGGGAGTGTTGATGTTTTAGTAGTAGTTGCGGGAGGTACTTTCCCTCCTAGACAACCTTTCTTAGACGAGAAGAAGATTCTGGAAGCAAGAGAACCATTGAATATATGTGAAAATACCCCAAAAGAGAAGTCGGCCCAGAAGAATAAACAACAATGAAGTGACACATTTCCAGAAGATAAGTCGGCCCAGTAAAGAGGACAACAAGACTATAAATAGGAGGTGTCTTAGCTCATTTGGACACATTCACTCACACTCTCTCATCTACACAGAAGCAAGGCGCAAGTCTGAGGAAGGTGATGCAATAGCTGCAGTGGCACAGATTCTTCTTGTTCATACTTTTTGTGTGCTACCTTGGTATTGTGTTGCTACTGCAGCTAGGGTGGTATTTTTGGTTGTACTTTGAGCTAGCCTTCATGCTAGGGTTTATTTGTTGGTTCATGATTGGACTTGCTTTATGAACAGAATCTATCTATAAAAGGTTGTTGGGTTTTTTCTCCCATTTGGGGTTTTCCCAAGATAAATCTCTTGTGTTATTTTCTCTCGTGTTTATTTCTCAGTACATGATATACAAGTTAATATTAAAGAAGTAAAAGAACAGTGATAACTCTATTGCTCTGTAAATAAAGAAAATCTAACAAGAATAGCATTTACAATTCCATAATGTTTAACAAAGCACTACCATTAGTTGTGCAAATACATTCTATTCTTAAGTGTGTCCAAAATATCCCTAACATAAGATGTGTGCATTGTTGTACCAAAATCAAAACCCCACTCATGATTTTGTAATCATGAGAACTAGGGTAGTGACAAATGTTCTATTTCTATAAGTTCCTCTTTGTATTCTCCTTGTGCTTTTTTTGACAATTTAATTATTTAGGTCCAACAATCCCACAAAAGTTAGTGTTTATTAAACTTTTCTTGAGATTGTGATTATTTTGTTTCGTCCATTTTTCAAACTATAGCTTAGAGTCATTTTTTATTGTGGGATACATCAAAAAACAACATCGAACTAGGCCTAAATCCTCCTTGCCCACAGCTCGCAAAGTACATGGGGAGAACCAAAATAATCGCACATAGATATGTCACTACATCTTCAAGGTTTCAAAGAAGTGCTACTTGGGGTAGGAATGCATGTGAGAATAAATGGGATGTTACATCGCACCCCACCTACTTTAATGAGCCCATAATCATAACATTACCCTCGTGCCAATTAAATGGATTGTTAAATGTCATGAAAATTTGATTAAGTGATAGGTTCATAAGTAACCACATTATTGTTGACTAAGGCCCCTTTATTTTGCCTAGTGGTCAAAGATGCATATCTATCCCCTTCTAAATTATTGCGTCTAAAGACATGATAAAGCCTATGATTGGAAAATGTAGAATCGAGATGTCACATCTGATGAGGTCATTTTTTGTTTGGTAAGAGGAAACCTGTGTAGATATTTTTCATCCAACATTTCGAACTACATCCAAATGAGTCCATCAAGGATCCCAATGCTCAGAATAGGATGAGGAGCACTGTGGCAATGTTTGTGGTATAAATAGAGTCAATGCTCCTTGTATAGATCCAAGTAAGTCACCCTAGGAAGTTCATTGTTCCATATATTTGATGATGAGCAAAGAGTCTCCAATCACAATCAAGCTATGGATATTGGTTATTGGAGTGAATGCTTAGACTCCATTAATATGAAGATACCAATGTTCCTCCAAGATTTACAATTCCCCACCCCAACTTTTACATATACAATCTTCACACGTCTTTGTCAAGGAAATAGAGGGTACATCATGCACCATACTTGATTTACTCATGAGATTGATAGTTGCATAATTCAAGCGTCCAAGTCTTTATGCCAAAATGTATTGTTCTCATCAACAAAATGTAAATATTGGTGTAATATTTCCCAAATGTGATAAAAACAAATCTTGGACAACAAATTGTCAATATGTAAAATCCTTCTTTGACCTTTCTTGATGCAACTTCTCTCGTATTATCTTTTTACATCCTTTATTACTTACATATTATACTATAATTCTACCAAATACCTTTACCTAAAAATATCACGTACTGATAACAATATTCCTTCAAATCAAGTGCATAGAAAATAACATTAACAACTCCATAATGTGGGGTAAGGGGAATAATAAAGAAAACTTAATTAAGTTTTCTCTATTATTCCCCCCTCTATGGAAAATGTGTTATAAAAACATAAGAAAACTTATTTAAGTTTTCTCTATTATTCCCCTCTCTATGGAAAATGTGTTATAAAAACAATGTTTTTGTTCTCTGTATAACACATTTTTTCTAATATTTCCCCCACCCCCATATATAGGGTGGAGGTGGGGGAAATATTAAAAAAAATGTGTTATGTCAATGTGGTGTTTAGACTACCCCTTTGATGTGGTGTTGAACTACCTCTTTGCTTGGCGTCTCCCCATCCTTGGGAAGCTCATGTGCATGTGTTGCTCTAAATAATAATACAAGCCTACTGACTCAATTTAGACATTACACAGCATTCATGGCTCAACTCTAAAATATCCATTCATACCTCTCCTTGTTACAAGGGTAATCCCATGATCAAATCAACCCCTCTATTTCACAACTACAAAATATACCACATACCTCTCATGAAGGAATTGAACATTTGAGAGAAGCATATCACCCCTTGATTAATCACTATTTCAAAACACAAAATACACTGTTATCTTAAATGAAATGAACCTTTAGTGCAGAGCACGTCATCCCCTTGCTCAACTAATCACTGAAGCAAATTCTCACAAAAAAGAATTATGAAAACTTTCTATGATACATGTAGGCAAAAGGGCATTTGACACATTTTTTTAATTTTTAATTATCTATGAGAATACAAAAAAGAAATATGATCGATCCAAACTTTCTATAATACATGTAGGCAAAAGGGCATTTGACACATTTTTTTAATTTTTAATTATCTATGAGAATTATGTTAAAAAAAAGGTATTTGGCACTATTTTTCTATATTTTATCTATGATAAATATGTAAAAATAAAGTTATTGGACACTATTTTTAATATTATTTTGTTAATATAATTTTTGAGATTAAATCTCTGCATCCAAGTTGCAACAATTCATAACCCAACTTTGTAATATAAAAATGGACATAACATGCCCCAACTTGCAATCTATTAAATTAAAAAAAAAAAAACAAATTTTGTGGATCTATATTGCTACTTAAACGATTACTATAATCTTCTCATTGTTCACACTAATGCTGATTAAGATCACACCTGAAAAACATGCTATTGTTGCTAATACCTTGTTTATAATACTTTATAACAGGCCACAAACAAAGTGTCACGGTGGTACATGTTTCAAATGTTTGAAATTGGAAGATGTTATTAGAGTATCACCATCCACGATTAAATTAACTACGAAGTAACATCAGGATTATTCTCTGCATAGTAATTCCAATTAACTTTAATAACAAAAAGTATTGTAATCGTGTGTCAAAGGAGCATCACTATCCACAATTAAATTAACTATGAACTAATATCAGGATTATTCTTTGCATAGTAATTTCATTTAACTTGAATAACTAGCACAGTCACATAATTGTGGCTGATCAATGTCAAAACACTGATAAGATGAAAAGAATACTTAAAAAAATATATTAAATTTTATTATTGATTAACAAATAAACGGTTGAGCTTCATTTATCTGGTGTTAATATTTTAATTTCTGTTAATCACTTAGGTGGCAATCAGTTAGCTATCAAAGTAATTTTTAAATATGATTAGGTAAATGTAAAAAAGTAAACACATAAACGGATGTCTTTATACTAACTAAAAAGTTAATGATTGAAATCACAACCATTTATTTTGTGTGACTACTACGAATATTCCAGCCATATTTAATCCTATCCATAAAAAAAACTTATTAAGCACTAAACCCCTATTAAATCTGTCCATTTAATAGGTATAAGTATTGTAATCTTGTGTGTATGTTTTAACAAATAAAACAATATTCATATTTGTCCATCAAACACGGATCACATAAAAGCAATCTCTATCCAAGGTGCTAGTTGTCGAATACCATTTTTCAGTTTGTTCAAATAGTCAGCATCCTGATACAAATATGCCGATAGTTATTAATTATGATCACATGGCGATAAATTTCCAAGACAAAGGTATGGGAGTTTACATCGCCAATAAGTATCATGTTACATCCAATAGTTGCCATAGACTATTTCATTTACTTCCGTGCAAATCTAATGAAGGTTAAGGATATCCAAAAGAAGCCAGCCAAGGGGCATTAAGTTGGGTCAAGTATTGCCATTGTTCTGCCCAAGGACCATTAAGTTGGGTCAGGTTGTGTACAATGTAATCAACATCCCACCTCTTCATGGGTGGGGATGCTCACCAGAGTGTTAAGGAAGCGTTTTTAAAAAAATAAATGTGAAGGAACACCTAAATATCCAGTGATATAAATCTGTACTCTAAGCTAACAGTTCAGAGGTCTTCAACCAAAAGTTTCTCCCAGCCAACCAAGGCTCATGGAGAGCAATATATGCTGCATTCAATCTGCAACGTCACAAAGCAGTGAGATTTGAAAACCTCTTGCATTAGAGAAAGCGTGAATAGTACAGTTACAAACTATTAGTCTGTGAAAAACTATGAATACAAATACATAAATTGTGCAGCATTAAGAACTCACTTTTCAACATCGGGAGGAGCCAAAGGATCGAATACTTCCTCTTCCTTCTGGTCAGGACCCTGAAAGGTGTTTGTCATGCTAGCTGTTGATAATTCTTGAACCTCAGTCTATCAATGATCATTAACAGAAATTTCATTAGAATCTAAAGATGCAATACATTATCCAAGGTGTAAACATAAAAACATTCACTACAGCAAACTAAGAAAGTAATGACAATAAATCGAGTGTGAGAACTACAGGCCGTCATAAGACGGGAAAGATTACTTTTTTATGTTATTAATAGCATACTACATAACAGATAGCATTCTAAGTCACACTTCAAAGAAGTATGGTAAATTCTACGAAGCATACAAAAAAGCACAAGAAACTAGTCTTGTAAAGCACAAGAAAAGGAACAGCCATGCCTACCTGCTGCTGATAATTCCCAGAGGCAGGGTATGCTCCATAACCATACGTTGATGGATCTTGAGGTGCAGCATAACCATAAGCATCATACCCCTGTCCATAACCATAGTAAGCTCCATTCCATTGATTTGCATCTGCTTGAGCTTGACCCCAACCTGCCGGCTGGTCCTGCAGAAATGAAATGAGTTCATAATTTTTAGTATATATATGAATCCGAATAGCAGCCAATTGTATTGACAAAAAAATAAATATGATTTAGATACTTCTTATAAGCTTCTACCTGCTTGGTCGCAGGACTTCGACCCCAGGAAAGGCGCACAGTTTGCTGACCAATGACAGTACCATGTACCCTTTGCAAAGCTTCCTCAGCACAGGCCCTACATAAAAATATCTCATTTCTTAGTGTATTTTTCCACAAAGGTACTACCAGTTTGGCAATCAAAATAAGCCCGAAATAAGTGGTAATGCATGCCCTATGCATTAAAATCTGTTTATAGCATAAAATTTGTGTATATCAATCAAGGAATACAATATAATTAGCTGAATAAAAGGCATCAATTGTACCTGTTACCAAATTGCACAAATCCACATCCCTTATTAACAGGTATTTTGACATATACAAGCTCCCCAAACTGCCCAAAGATCTGCCTCAAATCTTCGTCTGAGACAGTCGGATCCAAACCACCAACAAATATCTGGAAAGAAATTAATATTAATAAACTACATAAAAAAAACTCGGAAAGTCTATACAGGCAGTTACTTACTGTTGTATTATTTTGATCATCTGACTGAAACACTTGAGCAGGTGGCGCACTGTAGGCTGGTGTTTGATAGGCAACTGCATATGAACATAAATTAATATGCATCACATTAATATAACACAATTGCAGAATAATAAGACAACATGATACTAACATAAAAAATTTACCATCCAAGACATTTAACAGTTAAAACCAGCAACTGCATATCCTGTTGAACGCTAGCCTCTGTTGGCAAACTACCAACCTTGATTAACAAAATAAACTGTTCACAAAGGAAAGCCAGTAAAGTTTTTGGATCCAATTTACATATAAATTAGCAACCGTTCCAATTCCTCCCAATTACAAAAGACGGATGTTTTAATCACTGATGCTCATAACTGTGTCAGGAAGACAAGAAGGGCCAGAAAAGAACAGTTGAACACGTAAACAGATCACTGACCTAAATGAGATCACCCACTACTTAATATTTTTTTGGCGTCCTGTTCTGAGAAAAATGTTTGTTAATGGAACTTGCCAATTTTTGAATAGGAATTGAAATGGTTTTGTACATCAACTGAAACAACCATGGTACTTCTCTCGAAATAGCTACTTCAGCCTAAGCATAAATTCCAGATACACACCAATGATCATGTTTCATAGCACCTCAGACAGAATAGCAGATGATTTATTGCCTGGCAATACCTAGGAAGCTTACTGAGATACTTTGAATAAAGGAAAGAGGGGGCATTAATAGAGAAAATATATAAATCTAAACAGAGTGCAAGCTACAAAATAACTATATGAATGAAGAAAGTGCAAACAGACAATGAGAATACTGTAATATTTGAAAAGAAACAAGATCCACAAGCAGTCACTAAAGTTACCAAAACTATCATAAAAAAAGCCAGTAAAACATGATATTCCAGTTTCATCATCAATACATCTGACATCGATCAGTTCTAACTGGCCCATAGCAAATGTACTTCATTAAGCTTCACAACATACCTTTAGGAGTGTATTGCTGTTGAAAACCCGCAGACTTCTTTGGAGTAGCTGCACTAATGCGCATAGGTCTCGTAGAACAATACACATTATTCATTTCAGTCATGGCACGATTCCTCTCATTCTCATCAACAAACTTAACAAATCCATAACCTTTTGAACAGCCTGTACTGGGATCTGTAACAACCTTTGCACCTCTCACAGATGGGTATCGGGTTCGAAAAGTCTCTTGTAACAGATAATCTGTGACATCTGGAGCCAAATCTCCTACAAATATAGAATGCTCTGGTCCTGTTAAAAGGCGTCTTTCTCCTAAACCAAAGGAGGCCCAATTTAATCTATAAAGTTGCTCTGTGCCAGGCATCTGTGTGCCATTGTATGTTTGAAGAATCCTCTCAGCTGCTGCATGGGAAACAAACTCCACAAAACCATAGCCTTCTGGATAGCCTGTAGCCTTGTTCCGAATAACCTTTATAGACACAACCTACAGAACCAAAATAATGGCTTTAAAATACAGTGCTCAAATAAACATAAACAAAACACATATGTCACCATCAACTCCGTTAGCTCCAATTCAGACTTTAAACAAAAACTAACTGAAAGCAATGGGCCAATGAGTTATTAGAAAACAAATCAAATGTTCAAATGCATTAATTTCATGGTTTCCCTGCATGCAGAAATAGGTAAACATGAGCATTAGCCACGAACTTAATACTAGAATTTAGTACTAAGCTTTGGTAGTTGTGTACGTTACATACCACATGCATTTTTGTGTTTTCATACAGAAATGAGCCTACTAAGATCCTATACTAGACATTTCCTGCAACATAGGTCCACAAAAAGCAAAAAACACTCTCCCGAATAGTCCAATCTACATACTTGCCCATAATAAATATAAGTAGGATAATGAGCCAATAAATTGGCCCCCTTTTGTCCAGCCAAAATAACGGAAGGTTAAATCAGCAATTCCCAACAGAAATTCAGCAGAAAGTGTTTTTGTTTGATGAAATTACACGTATCAGACCCATACATCGCATACTCTTTCAGCAATAGGGGTTTTCGAGGCTGCTGAATACATCTGTGCAATCAGAATCTACAATTTCAGCTGATTTGATGGTAAATTTCATCACAGAATGGACCACCAGATTCCAGTGAGGGAAAATATTAAAGGGCCAATTTGTTGACCCATTATCCTACTCATAATAAATATACATTGTTAAATTTGGCAGCATTGATAGTCATTCTCCAATGAGAGGCCATATGGGCCACCTTGAGGCTAGCCAAGGAGATTTGGAGAATCAACGAGTCTTGTGAAGTATTGACAAAAGCCAGGGGGAGCGTACAACCTCTATGAGTCAAACCAAAAGTCGGGACAAACGAGATGCTATATGATCTTGTGAGTCAAGCCAAGGCAAAGGTAGAAGCCTTGTAAGTCTAAAGACAAAAGTCAAGATGTAAATCTAATGCAAAAGTCAAGGGGAACTTACAACCTCTGTGAGCATAGACAATCTAGTGCAAAAGTCAGGGGGAACATACAACCTCTTTGAGTATAGACAGACTATTGCAAAAGTCAAGGGGAACGTACAACCTCTGTGAACCTAGTCAAGCCTTGTGAGCCATGAGCAAAAGTCAAGGCATCTAGCAAAAGTTAGGTTGAATGTAAAATTCCTATGAGCTAGAAACAAACAATTTTCCTAATATTGCAAATGATATAAATGTATTGATCTAGTGCGTTGGCACGTGTAACATTATCCACCATGAAGAAAAATTTGAATTGCCATGTAAAAAGTTGAGTTGTAAAAGTCTAGGTCAAAGTCAAAGTTGTCAAGTTTGTTGCATGTTGCACGTTGCATGCATGCATGACATGTGCATACTTGCTAAGTTAGTACGCATGCATGACCTGCATGACATGTGCATGCTCGGTGCTAAACAGAGGCATGTATCAGCGCATTAGAGGCAGCAATATCAGTGCTAAACAGAGGCACATATCTGCGAAATAGAGGCTGCAATATCAGTGCTAAACAGAGGCACGTATCTGCACAATAGAGGCTGCAATATCAGTGCTAAACAGAGGCACGTATCAGCACATTAGAGGCAGCAATATCAATGCTAAACAGAGGTACATATCAGCACAATAGAGGTAGCAATATCAGTGCTAAACAGAGGCACGTATCAGTCCAATAGAGGCAGCAATACCAGTCTATATCAGAGCTGATATATCAGTCCATAAGAGGCAGCGTACCTCAGTCAATGGAGGCAACACGGATACATCTTCAGTGCTAGTCTATAACAGGAGTTTAGATATCAGCAAGGTCTCTTAGTTACACAGTCAGGTCAGAGTCAACTTGGCAAGCTCTTTAAGAGCAGAGTATTCACGGTGGATATTTGTAAGTGATCTTACATTATTAATGCAATAAAAGAAGATCGTTTGCTGGGGTTTTTCTCCCTGTACAAGGTTTCCCCAGGGTATATGTGTCGTTGATGTGCATGCTTATGTATCTACATGGTTATTGCTATTCAATTATGATTCTATATTGTTGAAATGTATTAAGCTGAAATCGAAGTGTTGAAGAATTTAAAGAAATCATCTGCATAAGAAAATCAAGCTCAAAATTTAACATACATAATATACATAGGTTTGCAGTGATAGTTCATTCTCCAAGGAAATATCATAATTGGGAGAATTAACTATAGGAAGTTAGGAACAACAGTTTAAAAGTGAGCAAATTTTCAATAGTTACCCTGATAAACACACCCTGAGGTTGGAAGCTGCATTACATAACTCAGACATCCTTTGGCTTAGGTACTAAGGGATATTTTTCCCACCAAATTAGCCCTGGACTTGTACCTAGTTTAATCTTTTTTGGCACGACCGCTCCTCTTCTCACATCTCTAACCCCAAGATATGATATGAAGAAGATCACAAAACATGATGATGATAATGATTCTCCTTCCTCTATTTATATGAGAGGTGAAGGGAGGTCTACAACACAAGTGGACCTAGTCCACTACAAGCAACCTACAAGACACAAGCTCCACTCCAATGGTACAAATGTCAGGCTCCAAGGTGCAGTCGAGGAACTTATATCTAGTTTAATCCATTTTTGACAAGGGATTCAGGTGACACAGACGCAGGCAAGAAAAGAAACTTGATCGAGGACTTAATACTACGTTGACCCTACAAACTAACCAAGGCCAAGTCAAAAAAAACCTCTGACATTTTCTATGTTTAAACATAAAAACCAATGAATTTGTTGTTTCTGTCAGAGAGTTTGCATTTTTTGAAAAGTGTAGGACTTAGTAAGATAGTAAATCACAGGTCCTTTTTGACATCGGATTCAGGTAAGACAGAGGCAAGCAAGACTGGAGCCTTGGTGGAGAGCTTAATACTTACCTTGACTCCACAAATTAACCATTGCCAAGTCAAAAAAAAAACTGACATAAAGTCCAATGACTTTGTTATTTTGTCCGAGAGTTTGGTTTTTCCCCAAAAGTGAAGGACCTGGTTCGATAGTATACCACAGGTGTTTAATAACCCACCAAGATTCAAATCCCGAGAGACACATTTCGCCTTTGCACATCGACCCGTGCAAGTGGGATTTTACAAGCGGTTGCGATTAAGACCAGGTGCAAACCCTAAGCTAAAAACAACAAAAACCC
>ML799127.1:365004-376830 GCA_009831015.1 Picea engelmannii | reverse complement strand
TCCGGATTTCATCGTTCGAATACTGTGGCTGCTGATACTGTTGTTGGGTCTGCTGCTGCATCATCCATTGCTGCTGCTGTTGATCCATGGTAAGCTGATTCGTACGAAAACACCACAGACCTCAGAATTTACCTCAAAAAAAATTGAAATTGAAACAAATTTAAGCCAGAGAAATTCGCGAGAATCGCAGCGGCTGTGTTGAAAGTGCAGGAGGTCCGAACAGATAAGGACCGAAAAGCTGGAGGCAGAATGAATTTGTAACTAGCCAGTACAGAGTTTTAGGGTTTTGTGGATAAAAGCAAGGGAGGCAGGGAGGGATGGTTTGGTATTTATACTAGTTTTAGGGGTTTGGGGGGGTAAAAGCGAGGGAAGAATGGTTCCCGGTATTTATACTAATATTGGGATCAGGTCGGTATTTCCCCGTTATGGATTTAGTCTTGTCAGCCTATTAAAAAGACTTGTTTCTTGCAACGGGAGGGAAGCAAACAAAATTTTATAAGGAGTCTAATATAAGAAGTTCTAAGATATGTGTATGAGGAATGAACGGTGATAGTTTTAGTTTTTTATTTATTTATTTTTAAAAGTGACCAGAAATATTATAATTTAATTTTCAATTGATAGTTAGAATAATTGATGTTGGTTGTTATTTATGAATGTGGTTTGATTCATCATTGTTATTGAAGGAAAATTACACCACCTCAAATAACTTGTTAGTGGTCCATAAGGGAGTGAAATTTTCACTCATGTAAGATATTTTTGGATCGTGGGTCATTAACATGTTTCTTTATGTTTGAGGAGACGAGTTCTTAACTAATCATAAGCAATTTTAGGTCTTACTCCAAGACCAAAAGGCATTTTCAATTTAGATAGTATTTGCAAGAAAGTCAGTGCCATGTATTGTCACCATCGAGGTTATCGCAACGGGGTCATGTGCTTAAAGTAGTATCTATCCTTAATCCCATACATGAGACTATATACTATTGTTACACACTATAATGTCCCCATTTTGGGACATTATAACTTTACAGAGTGTTATGCCTACCGAAGTAGCCAGATAGGGGTGACAGAGAGTTCGGAAGATATTGAGGGGTTTTATTGGGCCCGACTTGCATCGTTCATCATCGGGATCCATTCCGCACAGCATGGTTTTGGTTTCGTTGCATTCCGACAATTTCCGTAATTTTGAGTTATTATGGGTCATATCTTAATTAATTTCACTAAGAAGGTCATAAAGGGCATATTACTTGGAGAAACCTCTTAGTGTAATAGCTCATCGGAATTGGGAAGAAGAGCACTACAGGATAAGATGATGAGAAGTGGCTTTCAGTGGCCGGAGAAGCCATAAGGATGGATAAATCACTTTTTAGAGGTAAAATGATTAATTAATTAAGTGATTAAGTGATTTAATCAAGGAATAATAAAATAAAATAAAATTCACTTGGAGGGAAAAGGTCAACAACGAATTAGGGTTTCAACAGTGAATTAGGGTTTTGAAAGCTATAAGAGAAGAGTCAGCGACCTAATTCATCATTATGCAGATTACGACTTGTCATTGAGGAGAGAAGTGCATCTCAAGAGAGATAGTTCAGTGGATTCTAGGAGGAAGGCACCAGTTGGCTGATTTCGGTGTTGAGAAACACACCCTAGTCACCGGGAAGATCATTCAGGTCTTCCATCATTCTTCAGCGGCAATTACATAGTGTTCAGCAGCAAGGGCGCATTCATCCAAAGGGAGGGCGCAACTTCTGAGGGGGTTTTAGGTCGACTTACCCCATCTAGGGGGAATTCCGAGATTTCCCTTCGACCCATTTGAGAGGAGGGCAAGGTGCATCTTTTGCCTGGTTCCTCATCAAATTTCAACGGAGGAATCAACTGGGATGCATTTTCCAGACTTGGACATGTGACACTTTTGGCGGGCACATTTGGGGTTCCAGAGCAAGCATCAGACTAGATTCAAGTAAACCCTTCCAACCCATTTCCCAGTAGACCAAAGCGGTCATTTTGAGACATATCACATCTGATTCTAATGGTAGAATCACTAGGACACATTTTGCCAGAAGAAGAGAGGTGCATTCCCCTAGGGGTATCCATTCGGGGTCCAGACTCACCAACAGAGGGGTCCGACATATACCAATACTAAGGACTAGAGAAGGGCGCATCATTTGGGACAGTTTCCAAGCCATTCCGAGAAGGATAGCTCCCAAGGCGAACTTTCCAGACTTCCAGCAGTTACCATCAAAGTTGCCATATTCCCAACGCACCCATTGATTCTGCAACACTCACATATTTCGGGTATTATCTTTTAGTTGCTTATTTGTATTCTGGCTAAGATCCTTTTGTCTTCTGATCTAGCTGAGTGTTGTTAGTTTATTTAGCCGCATTCGGCCTATTGTAATTTGCAGAGATATCATAATACAAACTTTGCAGTCCTTTGTCGCATTTATTATTTGTATGATCATTTATATATTGTAAACAATAGATCCTACATACACATTAACAACATTTCCTAGACTAGCCAAGTCAGGAACATTACAGTGGTATCAGAGCTAGTTTTCCTGCTAGCCTAGGGGGGAAATCAGATAAGGATCTAGATACATCATTACCAACGAGTGGATTGACATGAGCACAGATGGAGCCTACACCCATTAGATGCAGGGAGCGTTGCTACATTTGCAAAGTTCCTTGGAAGACAAATCACAAATGTAGGGGTAAAGGGAAGGTGCACATTGTTGAGGTGCACTATGACAGCGAGGATGAGGAGATTCATGTGAATGCAACCATAGATGCCTATTTGGAGCAGTCTGATAAGGCTAGTGACTCTTGTGCATCTGAGGAACAGTTGTATGGACAGGATGATAGCGCATATCCTTCATCATCTTCCCCGTCAAGTAATGTTGAGGATTCAACACTTCAGCATAGTGGTGACAGTTGTGAGGATTCATATGTGTTGGCACTTAGACATGATGAGATTAGGAGGTTGGATGACCTACCGATGGGTGTAGACATGGCTTCTAGGAAGTCATGTATGGAGAATGATGAGCTTCCTATGATGAGTGAGCCACATTTTTCATCTTCTCAACCACCTATGCTAGCCACGACACATGAGGATATCAGTGGCATTTCTGATATGGTAGAGGAGCCTTGTGTGGGGATTGTACACAAGGAACATATGGATCTACAGATCGAGGAGGAGAGGTATGGCTTGAAGATAGTTGACCTTACACATACCTATCAGTATGAGGAGAGTGAATCACCAATCTTGGAGATTCCATTGATGGACCAGGTTGTGGAGACCGACAACTTGTTGGGACACTTACTCCCAGAATCAATCTACAGTGATGAGGATGCACTCCTTACTAGTCATAATGACCATAACACGTGTCTGGACACATCTGTATGGGATCCAGGCGCAGATGATATTCGTAGGGTGAGTGCATAGGAAGATACAGCTACCCATACAGGATATGGTGCAATTCAGATAGGGGTCACAGTTGGTGATGGCGTGTAGTGGCATACAGGAGGACTTAGTAGCACAGGGGACAGTGGGCAGTTCAGTGCCTTATATTTTGAGGAGTGTGTTGTTGGGGATTCCATTATTGACACTAGCAGTGAGAGGCATGAGGTAGCACCTCAACGAGATTGTGACCAGGAGTCACGAAACTTGGCAAGACAGTTGAGAGTCAATGAGGACATGATCATGGCAGCCACTAGATGCATTGATGATACACATGCAATGGTGGCAGGTTATTGTTGGAGGGCCTCGATGGCACAGGATAGTTCAGATGGGGGACTTATCATTGATGACTTCCATACACTCAGGGAGAGAGTGATTGTGATGATGGTCGACTACCAACAATTGTTAAGGGATAGGGATTACCTATTGGAGGTTGGTGAGATGTATCACAGGGCATTGAGGGAATAGGAGGTTGAGGTGGACCGACTCACTCATGAGTTGGTGAGCACACGGAGATTCTCAGAAGGCACACAGACAACCCTTTAAGAATCAGAGTCCATATCAGAGGAACTCCTTGAGGAAATTAGACAGAGATCCACTACATCTATTTCAGTAGAGAGTCAGATATATCCCTCAGCCACATTACGAGAGGATGTTGATGGTTTAGCAGTGGAGCACCAGTTGAGGGAGGAGCATGAGTACCCAAGATCACTGATGAGTATGGAGAGATATGATCCAGAGATACATAAGGATTTCCATAGGTCACAGGGACCACCCTTCACAAGGGGTGTTGAGACAGTTGAGCACACACGTACACATGGGGATTCCAGAGCCAGGGGCAGTTATGAGGACACTTCCATTTGTGTTCTAGGATTGGTTGACCTTCATGTAGAGGATGACCCCATAGTACACCCAGGATCCAGGATGTTGCAGGTGTATATAGGAGATCACATGAGTATGCAAGGGCACACAATGATGAGTGTTAGTTCACAGAGACATACAGAGTTGTACAGTGGGATTCAAGGGGATGCATTGGATTGCAAGGAGAATTTGTACTTAGTAGAGCTTGGAGATTCCTCTCCCTTGCAGCAGTATACAGATCTGGGAGATCACCTTCATCGTAGCAGCAGTTTCCTGAGTGATGATGGATGGAGAATGATTGACCCACAGTTGGTGGAGGTACCTACCATTGTACCTGATGGTTGGTGTTCAGTGATGAGTACATGCGATTATTTTCCATGGGTGTCGATGGACGAGCTTTTGGTTAAGTCCTTTGGATTGACCAAAGCATATGATACTTTTCAGTCTTACAGTTGGTTGCAAATATTTATGATAGCCTTTCCCGATACTTTCATCATTGATAGCAACACAGGGGGAGCTAGACAGTGGCAGGGGACATGGAGATTTGGTAGGTCGAGACCACTTGACAGGAGTGTCTTGATTGCATTCATCAAGATAGGGGTGGATCATCAGGGGCAGACAGTTGAGGCCATGGGCGTGATGGGGAGTATCCTAGGCCACGGGACAGAGGATATCTCAGAGGTTGCTACATATTCAGACTCTTATTGGGATGAGGGTGGAGTGCTTTCAACAGTTACCAGTAGGTCACACCAACAGTTAGTGGGGATTGGAAGTGATGAACGTCCAAATTTGACATGGGATCTAGGAGTCCATTTGGTCAATAGTTTGTTTCATCTTATGAGGATCCAAGAGTGGAGGGTCCAATATGGATACTTTGAGTAGACAGTCATGATCAGAGTAGAGCAACATCGACATGATGGTCCCTGTCAGAGACTAGCATGGGACCCTGGGATTACAGGACCGGGCATTTCATTGAATGATGGAGAAGAGCTGACATTTGCAGGGGGGAGTCACTTTGATTTTCCATTGAGTTTCAGTATTGGGGAGAGAACGTCACTGACTGGTGATTCGTTGAGGTCTTGCAGTACCTCACTATGGCAACAACATGTTCAATCGGTGGGGGTCATGTTGAGTTTGGTATGGTTTGGTAGGATAGACCCATTTCGGGTTGAGGCCATGTATTATTTGCAGGAGACTCATGGTGTTTATATGTTACAAAACTATACTCCATAGGGCATTGTAGTTGACATTCTGATATGGGATCTAGGGATTGGAGTGCTTGGTAGTTCAACGTTTGATGGAGTTGAGTTTCAAGTAGAGTGGTTACTTGGGGAGTTGACTGAGATTCCTCAGCCATTGATCATTCTACTCATCAGGAGCATGTGGGTGTCATGCATGGGGAGCACTTGGAGATACCACATATTGAGGGGAGTCTACCTTGTGTCACATAGGTGGATATGGGACCCCGGTATCATATGTAGTCGGATTCAGTTATTGCTCGAGGACAAGCAACATTCTGGCAGGGAGGACTGTAATGTCCCCATTTTGGGACATTATAACTTTACAGAGTGTTATGCCTACCAGAGTAGCCAAATAGGGGTGACAGAGAGTTCGGGAGATATTGAGGAGTTTTATTGGGCCCAAATTGCATTGTTCATCATCAAGATCCATTCTACACAACATGGTTTTGGTTTCGTTGCATTCCGACGATTTCCATAATTTTGAGTTATTATGGGTCATATCTTAATTAATTTCACTAAGAAAGTCATAATGGGCATATTACTTGGAGAAACCTCTTAGTGTAATAACTCATCGGAATTGGGAAGAAGAGCACTACAAGATAAGATGATGAGAAGTGACTTTCAGTGGTCGAAGAAGCCATAAGGATGGATAAATCACTTTTTAGAGGTAAAATGATTAAGTGATTAAGTGATTAAGTGATTTAATCAAGGAATAATAAAATAAAGTAAAAGTCACTTGGAGGGAAAAGGTCAACAACAAATTAGGGTTTCAGCAATGAATTAGGGTTTTGGAAAGCTATAAGAGAAGAGTCAGCGACCTAATTCATCATTATGCAGATTACGACTTGTCATTGAGGAGAGAGGTGCATCTTAGAAGAGATAGTTCAGTGGATTCCAGGAGGAAGACACCAGTTGGTTGATTTCAGTGTTGAGAGACACACCCTAGTCACCAGGAAGATCATTCAGGTCTTCCATCATTCTTCAACAGCAGTTACATAGTGTTCAGCAGCAAGGGCGCATTCATCCGGAGGGAGGGCGCAACTTCTGAGGGGGTTTTAGGTCGACTTACCCCATCCATGGGGAATTCTAAGATTTCCCTCTGACCCATTTGAGAGGAGGGCAAGGCGCATATTTTTCCTGGTTCCTCATCAGATTCCGACGGAGGAATCAACTGGGATGCATTTTCCAGACTTGGATGTGCGACACTTTTGGCGGGCACATTTGGGGTTCCAGAGCAAGCATCAGACCAGATTCAAGGAAACCTTTCCAACCCATTTTCCAATAGACCGAGGCGATAGTTTTGAGACATATCTCATCTGATTCTGACGGTAGAATCACTAGGACGCATTTTTCCAGAAGAAGAGGGGTGCATTCCCCTAGGGGTATCCATCCAGGGTCCAGACTCATCAGCATAGGGGTCCGACAGATACCAGTACCGAGGACTAGAGCAGGGCACATCATTTGGGACAGTTTCCAAGCCATTCCAAGAAGTACAGCTCCCAGGGCGAACTTTCCAGACTTCTAGCAGTTATCGTCACATCTGCCATATTCCCAGCGCACCCATTGATTCTGCAGCACTCACATATTCTGGGTATTATCTTTTAGTTGCTTATTTGTATTCTGGCTAAGATCCTTTTGTCTTCTGATCTAGCTGAGTGTTGTTAGTTTATTCAGTCGCATTCGACCTATTGTAATCTGCAGAGATATCATAATACAAACTTTGCAGTCCTTTGTCGCATTTATTATTTGTATGATAATTTATATGTTGTAAACAATAGATCCTACATACACATTAACAACATTTCCTAGACTAGCCAAGTCAGGAACATTACACAGACCAAAATGTCACACTTGAGTTTCACACCCTAAGTGTCACAAGTGTCACAAAGTGACATATGCACCCTGTTAAGTGTTGCATGCACTATCATAAGTGTTGTATGCACCTTACCAAGTGTTGAATTCATTTTGTTGAGTTTCGAAACCCCTTGACACCATGAAAGACATTTTCCATGACCCCTAAGTCATATTGGAGGAAGAAACCCATCATTTCAATGTCAAAACACACTTTTTTCTTAGAAAAATCAACCATTTTTGGGGCATTTATGAAAGATGGCACCCCCTAGCCATGTTGGGGGAGTGCCACTTCATGGAATGGTGCCCCCTTTTCCATGTTAGGGGAGCGCCACTTTAGAGGATGGCACCATGTGTTCAACTAAGGGGGAGCGCCAGCCTTGTTAGAGAGAATTGGGGGATCCTCCACCTTATTCTATGGGCCAGCTCTCTTGGGATGAGGTTGGTTGTGTTTGACCCCTATGTTATGGCTTCATCTTAGGATTAGATCCCAAACCTAAGGAGCCATATCCTCAACCATATCCTTCATTTGCTCATGGTGGTTGTGCCTCTCAAGCCTATATATTGAAGGTATTTCCAAGGTGAAGGGGGAACAATTGAGGTATCAAACCTTTGATTCTGGAGGAAGCATCTGCATTTTGATGTCAAGATTCATGCAAGGGCTGGATGAGGAGATCTTGGAGAAGCATTGCATCGTCAATCATGCCTTGTAAGTGCCTCTTTTTGACTTTCCAATTAATAATAAACTTCACATATTCCCTTCAAGTTTATGTCTTTTACATTTGCTTGTCTATTGTCATTTTAGTCTTCATAGATATATATGCTTTATATAATCATCTAGAGTAGGAGGAAGTGTTCCTTTGCTAGTGTTTGCAGGGTTTCAGTTGCATTGAGGAGCTTGGAGATCAAGCGTCAGGATTGGAACATCGAGGACGAACATCACAACAAGGTACGCCATATCATTCTTCTTCTCTCTCGCTTGATTGTTTCAATTAGATCTGTAGGGAAAGTAGTAACCACTTGTTCTCTTCTATCTTTGGACCAAATATCGGGGTCTTGGTCCAAAGGGGAGCTTAGCCTGTCCGTGGGGTAAGATTTCTCAAGACAACTACCCCAGTGGCAGTGTTATTAGGATCAAGTTGTCTGCAAAGAGTTGTTAATCAACCAGAAAATAATAATCACATCACACACACACAACAATAGAGAGATAGGGGAAATTATATCTTTATTGCATTGTGGATAAATGAATACAAATCTCGTAGAAGCACCTCATGGAATTCTACATTTAAATAGAAATTACTCAAGCATTTTTCAGGCATATGGAAGGCCAAGCACTTGAGAAACCAGCTATGAATATAACTGACAAGTATGTGTTGTCACAACCCAATAATCTCCACCTTGACAACAATTTTATGATACCTTGCCCAACGAATCAAACATCACCTTCTTGGAAGCCAAGAGAAGCCAAACACCATCACAACTTCTCTAACAATATCGGTTGCATGAACATGTATGCACAACTTGCTCTAGTATGGACCACTCCACCTCCATTGAATCAACATAACCACAAACTAAATTTTTGCAACCATTGTAGGTGATATGTGTGCTTCTCGGATATCAAAGCACTAATTTCCATGCTCTTTACCTGGTTTTTCCATGTGTCCACTAACAACACCAAAAGTATGTGAAATAATTGAACATTCTCAATCCAAACATCAACCTTCCTACTGCATTTGCATAAGGTACACGAGACATGTAAACCTTTTCTTCCTTATTGTCAGGTCATAAACTTTGAAAAAAACTTACAATGGAAAGCTGAAAGGATTTTTAGCAATTTCACAAAGTTCATACTGAACCTCGTCAGTGAAAACCACAACTTACCATTTTCCCTGTCTTTGTATACTTCTATGCCCAAGATTTGTTTTGTTGCTCTTGGATCCTTCATTTGAAACAACCTAACCAACCAAGCCTTTAACCTGCTAACTTCAACCATGCTTTGCTTGCATCAAGCATATAATCAACAAAACACCAAGATAATTAATATGGCATAAACACAATGATCGTATTCACTTATTAAGAAACTTTGGATCACCATGAACATATCACACATCTTGTACCATTGCCTAGTTACCTTAGGCGATACAATGATTCCATAAGTTTGCAAACAAATCTCCCTTTGCAATCATGAACAACCTTTGATTGTTCCATGTACATATCTTTGTTGATGATGACTTTGTGGGCACTAGGATCCCACAATCTACATCCCTTACCTCTATCACCATAACCAACAAANCCAAGAGAAGCCAAACACCATCACAACTTCTCTAACAATATCGGTTGCATGAACATGTATGCACAACTTGCTCTAGTATGGACCACTCCACCTCCATTGAATCAACATAACCACAAACTAAATTTTTGCAACCATTGTAGGTGATATGTGTGCTTCTCGGATATCAAAGCACTAATTTCCATGCTCTTTACCTGGTTTTTCCATGTGTCCACTAACAACACCAAAAGTATGTGAAATAATTGAACATTCTCAATCCAAACATCAACCTTCCTACTGCATTTGCATAAGGTACACGAGACATGTAAACCTTTTCTTCCTTATTGTCAGGTCATAAACTTTGAAAAAAACTTACAATGGAAAGCTGAAAGGATTTTTAGCAATTTCACAAAGTTCATACTGAACCTCGTCAGTGAAAACCACAACTTACCATTTTCCCTGTCTTTGTATACTTCTATGCCCAAGATTTGTTTTGTTGCTCTTGGATCCTTCATTTGAAACAACCTAACCAACCAAGCCTTTAACCTGCTAACTTCAACCATGCTTTGCTTGCATCAAGCATATAATCAACAAAACACCAAGATAATTAATATGGCATAAACACAATGATCGTATTCACTTATTAAGAAACTTTGGATCACCATGAACATATCACACATCTTGTACCATTGCCTAGTTACCTTAGGCGATACAATGATTCCATAAGTTTGCAAACAAATCTCCCTTTGCAATCATGAACAACCTTTGATTGTTCCATGTACATATCTTTGTTGATGATGACTTTGTGGGCACTAGGATCCCACAATCTACATCCCTTACCTCTATCACCATAACCAACAAATATGTGTTTCCTTGAACAAATCTGGCGAAGCCAACCAAGTGAGCCTTCACCTCTCAACTTAAGGCTAAGCTTGAATGGAGTATCCTAATCCCTTTTACATGCTTCATTATATGTAATCCATGGGCTCTAAAACCACAAGCTACAAAACCATGTGCCCGAAACCACGAGTATTGACCTAACTTTCCCACGTAACCAAACTCAATCAACCTTTCCTCAAAGAAAGGGAATCCAGGAATATTGCATGCCCCCCCCCCCCACTTTATCACATATATCGTCTAGACTTTACCGATGACATTTTAGAACTGGGGTATGCATGCCTAATCAAGTCTTACAGTCGTATGCCCATTTACATATAAAAAGTGTTAACTCCACCTTGAATCTTGCATTGAAAGCCTCCCAACTCACCATCTCAGTTGGAAATCAAGTCCTCCTCCTCACACCGAAGCTCCCATGTATGCAAAATGTACTCCTCGCACTCTACGAGTTTGACCTCGAGATCATCACCATTTCCATTGCTATCGTTGTTGCATCCAATGTCGCCTGAGACATTATTGCGCCCCTCATGTCCAAAAAGAATGCATCTCCACCTAGATGTGTGTCACCTAAAGTGGAAAGCACCTCAATTACACCATCTCCAACATCAATCACCAAGATAACAAATGTCCCACCACCAAGATCAAACACAAGTATAGAACAAAAAACTTTGGTGACAACATCCACGATCTTTCTCAAAAACTTTGAGAAAATATCTTCGGCCATTAATTGTTTGTCAATTGATCTTGACATTACTATTGTCACTACAGACAATGTGATAGGATACCTTCTTGTACTCCGGACACCTTTGACATCTTTCTCCTAATGAACCTCTTCACGGAGAAAAAGGTGTTCTTGGGGTTTACCATGGCTCGTCGCTTCACAATTTTCCTGATAAGACAGTCGTTGTTCTTGGAGTAAGAAACCACAGAGGGAGTCAATTGTTGACCCTCTGCAATGATGATGATGGTGGGTTTCCCTCGTTCCATGGTTTCCATAATCGAATTTGTGGTTCCTAGATTGACTGCCACAACCTTCTCGCAGATGACCCCTAGAGGCCCTGCGACCCGCCTTCACAAGACTTGTCAATCACAGGAATGGAACATGGTCGCTGTTGGGACTCAGAAATGTCGTATTTTCATCCATCTTTCCATTCACTATTCCTTACATTTCATCGCCCAATTAAACCTTCATCATATCATTTTCATAAATACATTTGGGTTTCACATCATTATTTTCCACTTTATTCATTTTA
>ML799127.1:326448-358428 GCA_009831015.1 Picea engelmannii | reverse complement strand
TCAAGGAGAAGATCATGGAGATTTGGTTAGAATATCTTATCTAAGATATATGAGAGATATGTGTGAGGATTTGAAGGGATCATATCTTGTAATAATGGGAAAGTAGTTAAGAGTGGTTGAGAGAATAGTGGATCTACAATTATAAGATGGTTATCCTCTTCATGTATATAAGAGAGTGCTCTCTCTTCATGGGAGGGCAATTAGGATTGGAATTGAATTAGAGTTAGAAGTTAGATTTCAATTAAGGTGTGATTGTAATCAAGAGGAGGGAATTCTTAGCTTTGTTATGCTTTCATGTTTTGTCATTGACTATTGTAATATGATTTGAGATTGATATATTGTATGAGCTCATTGTTGTTAACTCTTCACATGTTGTATTTCCCTTAGGCAATTTCAATGCTTTCTTAGAACAGTTTGATTTCAGCAACATAGATTAGATTAGTTCTACTTCAGTCCTGCATATACAGTGCGTGTGCTTCGTCAGTCTACGTACCCCGGGTTGACAATTAAATAGTTGGGCAAGTACTATAACGACATATATTTCGCCTGACAGTCGCCCCCCTCAATCAAAAGTTGTCAATCGTGGCTCGAGGATTACCCTATGATCCACTCAGTCGTCGATAGTAGGTATCCCATTCCAGGACATACTCGCGGACATAACAAATGAGGGTTTCCAACAATCTCCATGACCTGCTCCTCTACACACGGTGGACTTTCCTTCTCTGAGCAAATTCTCCATCATTGTGCCCTTCTCCTTTTCTCAAGAACCAACAAACAAACTTGCGGACATAACGACTCTTCCTTCTCCCTCTGCGTACAGGGACAAACAAACCCTCTGGCTCTCAAAGACCACCACTCAACCTTGCTTTGATACCACTTGTTGGGATCAGGATGCCTCCAAACAATTGTTAATCAATCAAAAAATAATAATCACATCACACACACACAACAACAACATAAAGATGGGGGCAATGATATCTTCATTGCACTGTGGAGAAATGAATACAAATATCGTAGAAGCACCTAGCAGGTGTCTACATTTAAATAGAAATTTCTCAAGTGTTTTTCATACATATGGAATGTTAAAATTAAGCAGCTGCAAGAGTCATTCTCTGAGAGGATGGCAGAGACCCTAGCTGAGATCTAGGGCCCCCAATACACTCCTGGGGTTCTTGGTCTGGGACCAAGCAGTTAGAACCATGGAAAAAGAGCATAGTGAGGGCCCCTAGTGTATTGTTGGGGTTCTTAGTCAAGGACCAAGTAGTTTGATGGTATAAGTCCCTCGATGTGGTCCGGGGAATCCTTGCTCGGTGCTTAGATTGATCCTTGGTTGTGTGCCTTGGTGGATAAGACCCTAGTGGTGATCTAGGGCCCCCAGACACATTATGGGGTATCATGGTCTGGGACCAGGCATTTCTTGGTTAAGTACCAAGCTGAGATGATGTGTGATCTTCTTCTCTCCTGAGATGGTCCATGAGACCTAAGAGCAGTTAAGAAGAAGGACGTGATCACATCATTGACCTTCCTCTTATGTTGGGATGATAAAACCTTATAAGTTATATCATGGGACCTTTGTGGACATTCTGCCATTAAAGAAGAACCCCCTTTTATTTTGTTTGAGCCATGTCCTCCCTTTTGTTTATGTGATTTGGTCTTTGCTAGCCACCTTGACTTGTTGACTTTCTAATTAATATTTTATGATTAAATTTTTAATTATTTAATTTGTTTTATTGTTGGGTTTTAATCTAACCCTAAAATTAGGGCTAATTTATAAACCCTAACCTACCCACCTAAATTATAAATAAGAGACCTCTCCCCTCACTCTCCCACTCATTATTCATTCCTCTTCCTTCAAATCTCTTGGTCTGGAATTTGCTACGGCCTCCTTGTTTTCTCTTGTTGGTTTAGGGTGCGACCTCCTTGGATTGTTCTTACTGATTTTAGGTGCAGCCTTCTTGATCTGAGGTTTTGTTGGTGTGTGGTGCAGCCCCTTCTTGTTTAGTCTGGTATAGAGGTGTGACTCCTTCCTTGGTTGTTGGTATGTGGTGCG
This sequence comes from Picea engelmannii, assembly GCA_009831015.1. Taxonomy (NCBI): domain Eukaryota; kingdom Viridiplantae; phylum Streptophyta; class Pinopsida; order Pinales; family Pinaceae; genus Picea; species Picea engelmannii. The sequence goes on along the minus strand of ML799127.1, from coordinate 356,378 downwards.
ACTCGCTCCTTTGTTGTTGGTATAGGGTTCAACTCCCTCCTTGGTTGCATGTATAATGTTGCAGCTCTCTTCTAGTCATTAGAAGTGGTGCACCCTATTTGGGATTGCCACCAAGGGTTTATCCTTCCTCTCTATTGTTGTCACCAACCCCTAAGGGTATTTTTCCAACCTATTGTTATCTCCTTGTTGATACTATCACATGTTCATGTGTTGCCTCCTTTCTCCTTGTTGTTTGCTACTATTGTCTCACTGTTGTTGCACCTGTTTTCTTGTTGCTAGTGCCACCTATGTTGTTGCCTATGTTTCCTCTTTGGTAACTTGTGTTTGTTGCCTTTAATAGGGTTTGCAAGGCAGCCCTCTAACTGTCGTTATATCTATAACAACTTTGTTGTGGAAATTTTTTGTTTAGGCTGTAAGGAACCTTTTTTTGGACAGTGGTGTCCTTGTTTCAGCCTAGTACTAGTTATTTGGTATGTTGGCTACTTTTCTGATACTTCCCTAAGCTCTTCTTGAAAAAACTGTTCATAATATCATGATGAGATATACCCCTGAGGGTTTGATCAATGATCCTTAAATCTTTTTCTGAGCATACAAAAAAGAGGACAACAACAAACTCATCAAGTAAATATGTCCTTTGTTTTTGCTAAAGTAATGTTCAGATATGTTCTTTGTTTTTGCTAAGGTAATGTTCAGATCCATTGTATTATTATGTTATTGGTTTTCATCGGAATTTTGAATATATTGTTGATCCAAAACTACAATAGTAAATAAATTTTAAAGGATATTTCTATTTCTAACATGATTTCAGAGCTTAGGGTGTGAAAAGAGCTCAATTGTGGTAGACTTTTGAGCCTGCGTAGATCCACACCTAAGGGTTTGTTTTGTAGATCAACGGTAAGCTTGTTTTATATCAGATCTTGTTTTCAGTATGGCTTCATCTCTAGTCAAAGCAGAAGATAGGCTTGAAGGGGCTTCAAACTTCAATGCCTTGAAGGCTAGGGTTTTTAATATCCTAGAAGAAGGTGACTTGGATGACCTGGTTACCAGGGTGATGGAAGAACTTACTTCAAATGCAGGAAGATCAACCTATAAGAAGAGGCGGGAGAAAGCCAAGAGGGTCATTTTTGACTCAGTTAAAGACAACATGATGCCTCTTATTGCTCATCTAAGGACAACTATGGAATGCTTTGATGCCCTAGCAAATCTATATGAAAAGAAGGCCCCAACTTAGAAGAGGATTTTGAAGAAACAACTATGTACATCAAAGATAGGAAAGGATGAAACTATCTCTGCCTTCTTTTCCAAAATTGCCCAAACAAGAGATCATCTTGCAACAATTGGAGTTGCAGTGGATGATGATGACCTTGTACAAACAACAATAGATGGTCTTCCTGATTCATGGGAGACATTTCTCTCATCATTCAATGGAAGAGAAGTTCAATCCAACTTCGAGATATTATGGCATGATTGCCTGAAATAAGAGGGAAGACTTAAAAGCATAAATGAACCCTCAATAGTGAAAGATCATGCTCTTTCAGTCAAAGCCAAGAAATGGAAGAAGTTTCCTCAGCACAAAGGCAAAGGTAAGAAACCCCAAGGTAAGAACTCTCACTTTCACTCTCATTTGTTTAAAGTAAGATGTTTTAACTGTAAAAGGCTAGGTCATTATGCAAAAGACTGCAGGAACCCTCCTTCACAACAAAAACAAAAAGGCAGGTTCCTTGCTTCACTTGCAACTAAGGAAGAAGAACCTCAAAGAAGGAGAACCAGAGCTGCTACTAAAGAACAAGAACAACGCAGATAAATTTATCTTGTTTCAAATCTTTCTGGTACTGTAACCAAATTGGAAGAAGTTTGGTTAGTGGACAATGGGGCCTCCAAGCACATGACAGGCTTCAAATAGAACCTTGTGAACTATCGATATAAGAAGTTCAATGTTAAAGTAGAATCAGGTGATGATGGCACCGATGCCATCAAAGGATTTGGATCAACATCTTTTCAACTTCAGTTAGGTAATGCATTTCATATTGAAGAAATTATTTATGTTCCTGGATTAAAGAAAAATCTTATCTCAATTGCAGTTCTAGAAAGTAAAGGGTACTAAGTAGCCTTTTCCAAAGGAAAGGCTCTTATGTGGCCCTCAAATGGAAGTATGAGCTCAACCATGACAATCAGAATTCAAGAAGGTGGACTTTACAAAGTCATTGGTCAAGTTATTCAAGCATTAGCTCATGAGATGATCAACCCATACGAACTATGGCACGAAAGGTTTGGACATCTCGAACAGGTATGCCAGTTTTTTCTTTTGAACATGATAGTATTTGTAGAGGTTATGCTCTTGGTAAAAATACAAAGAAAGTTTACCCTCACAATAATAGAAAAACTAATGGTATATTAGATCTTATTCATTATGATCTTTGTGGAACTATGATTGCTTCGTCCATGAATGGTTGTCTTTATTATATCATTTTTATTGATGATTGTTCTCGTAAAACTTGGATTTATTTTCTGAAAACTAAAGATGAATCTTTCATTAAATTTTAGGATTTTAAGAATCTTGTTGAGAATCGAATAGGTAGACATATCTGTGTTTTCAGAACAGACAATGGAAAAGAGTTTGACTCCCACAAGTATGATGATCTTTGTTGGGATTCTAGGATTAAGAGGGACTTGATTGTGCCTTATAATCCTTAGCATAATGGGGTTGTAGAAAGAAAGAACATGAGAATTTGTGAAGCAACCAAAGCCATGATGTATGATAAGAATATTTTGTTGTCTCTTTGGGTCGAAGTTGCAAGCACTGCAGTCTATATTCAGAACAAGTGTCCTCCTAAAGCCCTGGAAAAGAAAACTCCAAAAGAAGTCTTCATCAGTAAGAAGCCTTCAGTTGACTATTTAAGAATTTTTGGTAGTCTTGTCTACATTCATGTACCAAAAGAAAATAGGACTAAGTTAGAGCCCTCTGGAAAGAAACACACTTTTGTGGGGTACAGTGAGACCTAAAAAGCATATTGAATCTATGTACCAGGGTAAAAGTACATAGAGGTTAGTAGAGATGTCACTTTCCATGAGGAAGCCACCTTTTGTCGTTCCAGAGAACTTCCATGTGATACAAAGGTGCAGGAAGCTCCATCTCCAGAACCATCAATTTCACCACTTTGAGATGAGAATAGGAAGGAGGCCAGAGAGCCTTCAGTGGATCCCATAAGGGATTTTGTTGAGTTTCCCCTAGAGAAACCTCTTGTCAAAAGGAAGCCAGCATGGTGTCGTGAAATTTTAAAAGAAGCAAAAAAGCATGCAACACCTAAAGGTACCTTCAGAGAAAGCAAGAAACTAGAAAAATACTCAGGTTTGATAACTCAATTGAATATTGTGATTGACTCAAAACCTTCCACTTTTGATGAGGCTGCCAAACATAAAGTGTGGAAGGATGCCATGATAGAAGAATATGATTCAATATTGAAGAATGATGTATGGTAAGTGGTCCCAAGACTTCAAGGAAAATCAGTAGTAACCTCTAAATGGATTTACAAAATAAAACATGCAGCAGATGGCAGTGTTGAAAAATTCAAAGCTATATTTGTGGCTCATGGCTTCTCTTAGAAAGAAGGAATTGATTATGTCGAGATCTTTGCTCCTATTTCCAAGTATACCTCTATCATAATCAATATCTTTCTTGCTTCAACTTTTAATTGGAAACTTCACCAAATGGATGTAACTAAGACTAACTTTCTTAATGGTGAAGTTGAGCAAGAGGCTTATATCTAGCAACCTGAGGGTTTCATGATCCATGGGAAATAATCCCATGTCTGGAAACTCAATAAATCCTTATATGGATTGAAACAAGCTCCGAGAGCTTGGTATGGAAGAATTGACAATTTTCTTTAGAGTCTTGGGTTCTCCAAGAGTATAGCAGATCCTAATCTTTATATAAAGATTGTGAAGAATCATCTTGTTATGTTGGTTTTATATGTTGATGATTTGTTCCTTACTAGAGAGGAACATCTGATATCTTAGACTAAGAGGGAGTTATCAACAGAATTTGAAATGAAGGACTTGAGTCTTATGCATTACTTTCTTGGCTTAGAGGTGTGGCAGAAACCTGGTGAGATCTTTCTCTCACAAAGCAGGTATGCAGTTGATGTGCTTCACAGATTTGGGATGTTGGACTGTAAGTCCATGACCACACCTATGATTTCTAACTTGAATAAGTTACATGATCAAATTGCATGTTCAGATCCAGAAGACCCTACCGCATATCGTCAGATTATTGGGTCATTGATGTATCTAGTACACACCAGACCAAATGTTTGTTATGCAGCGAATGCCCTCAACCAGTCCATGTGTGAACTGAAATACATTCATATGGTTGTTGTTAAGCATATTCTCATATATGTCTTAGGGAATACAACTTATGGGATCAGATACACTTCCAGTGGAGGTGTAATGCTTCATGGCTATACAGATTCAGATTTCATCTTGGGTTCATATATGATCTCATGGTCCAACAGGAAGTAGGGATCCATAGCCCAAAGCACTATAGAGGCAGAATACATTGTTGCAAGTGTTGCTAGTAGAGAAGCAATGTGGCTCAGAAAGATACTCTCGGATTTGCTCATTGTTGAGCTAGAACCCACAATAATTCATTGTGATAACCAGAGTTATATAAATCTCTTCGAGATCCTGTGTTTCATGATAGATCTAAACACATTGAGATGAGATATCACTATGTTCGAGACATGGTGCAGAAGAACATTCTCAGTATTCAGTATGTTCAGATGGAAAAACAGACTGCAGATATTTCGACCAAGCCTCTGTCATTGACAAAGTTTGTGTACTTTCAAGACAAGCTTGGTGTTGTTGAGAATGCCTCTCTTGCTAAGACAGAGTGTTAAAATTAAGCAGCTGGAAGAGCCATTCTCTGGGAGGATGGAAAATACCCTAGCTGAGATCTAGGGCCCCTAGTACACTCCTGAGGTTCTTGGTTTGGGAACAAGCAGTTAGAGCCATGGAAAAAGACCCTAGTGAGGGCCCCCAATGTATTGTTGGGGTTCTTGGTCAAGGACCAAGCAGTTTGATGATATAAGTCCCTAGATGTGTTCTAGGGTCCCTAGATGTGGTCCAGGGAATCTTTGCTCGGTGCTTGGATTGATCCTTGGTTGTGTACCTTGGTGGATAAGACCGTGGTGGCGATCTAGGGCCCCCAGACACGTTCTGAGGTATCATGGTTTGGGACCAGGTAGTTCTTGGTTAAGTACCAAGCTGAGATGATGTGTGATCTTCTTCTCTCCCGGGGTGGGCCATGAGACCTATGAGTAGTTAAGAAGAAGGACATGATCACTTCATTGACCTTCCTCTTATGCTGGGATGATACAAGCTTATAAGTTATACCATGAGACCTTTTTGGACATTCTGCCATTAAAGAAGAACCCCCCTTTATATTTTGTTTAAGCCACGTCCTCCCTTTTGTTTATGTGATTTGGGTCTTTGCTAGCCACCTTGACTTTTTGACTTTCTAATTAATATTTTATGATTAAAATATTAATTATTTGATTTGTTTTATTGTTGGGTTTTAATCTAACCCTAAAATTAGGGCTAATTTGTAAACCCTAACCTACCTACCTAAACTATAAATAAGAGACCTCTCCCCACACTCGCTCACTCATTATTCATTCCTCTTCCTTCAAATATCTTGGTTTGAAATTTGTTGCGGCCTCCTTGTTTTCTCTTTTTGGTTTAGGGTGTGATCTCCTTGGATTATTCTTGCTGAGTTTAGGTGTGACCTTCTTGGTCTGAGGTTTTTCTAGTGTGTGGTGTGGCCCCTTCTTGTTCAATCTGGTATAGAGGTGTGACTCCCTCCTTAGCTGCTGGTATGTGGTGTGGTTCCCTCCTTTTTCGTTGGTATAGAGTGCAGATCTCTCCTTGGTTTCTTGCATAGTGTTGTGACTCTCTTGTTCTAGTCATTAGAAGTGGTGCGACCTGCTTGGGATTGTCATAAAGGGTTTATCCTTCCTCTCTATTGTTGTCAGCAACCCCGAAGGGTATTTTTCCAGCCTACCGTTGCCTCCTTGTTGATATTATCACATGTTCATGTGCTACCTCCTTTCTCATTATTGTTTGTTGCTACTGTCTCACTGTTGTTGCACTTGTTTTGTTGTTTATAGTGCCACCTATGTTGTTGCCTATGTTTCCTCTTTGGTAACCTATGTTTTCTACCTTTAATAGGGTTTGTAAGGCAACCCTCTAATTGTTGTTATATCTATAACAAATTTGTTTTGGACAGTTTTTGTTTAGACTGTAAGGAACCTTCTTTTGGACAATGGTGTCCTTGTTTCAGCCTAGTACTAGTTATTTGGTATGCTGGCTAGTTTTATGATACTTCCCTAAGTTCTTCTTGGAAAAACTATTCACAAGATCATGATGAGATCTACCCCTGAGGGTTTGATCAATGATCCTTAAAGCTTTTTCCGAGCATACAAAAAAGAGGACAACAACAAACTCATTAGGTAAATTTGTCCTTTGTTTTTGCCAAGGTAATTTTCAGATCTGTTCTTTGTTTTTGCTAAGGTAATGTTCATATCCATTATATTATTTCTGTTATTGGTTTTCATCAGAATTTTGAATATAGTGTTGATCCAAAACTACAGTAGTAAATAAATTTTAAAGGATATTTATGTTTCTAGTTTGCCCTTTAATTTTTAACATGGAAGGCCAAGTGCTTGAGGAACCAACTACGAATGTAACTTACATGTATGTGTTGTCACAACCCAACAAGTGTAACCTTGGAGACTATGAACGGTGTATAGCTATCATTAAAAACCAAATTATATTATAATGATTTAATTACTAGTTTTAATGAATAAAAATGTATATTCTTTTTTGGGGTTAAAGTATCACTTTAGATATTGTTGAACAACTTTGTATATATCATGTATTGAGAAGGATCAAATCTCTTGAGATGCAAACCTTTTTTATATTACAAAAGCTTGAGGAAATATTTGCACCACTAGAAATTTGATCCCTTGCACCATATGATAGATAAAAGCTAAGATGAATTTACATTGATATAGATAAAGATTTGTGAATGATTATTATTTAGTTAATATTATATTTATTATTATCATATTTTTATTTTTATTTTGCATGACATATTATATTGGGCTTATTTGTGAATGATCATTATTTAGTTCATATTAGATTTATTATTATCGTATAATTTTTTTATTTTTTTTGAATGACATATTATATTGGGCCTTAGCTCGTATTAGATTTATCATTACCATATTTTTATTTTTTTTGGTATAACATATTATATTGGGTCTACATATTTTGAGAATGGTGTTATGGACATAGTAAGTTGTAAAATGCACCTCACTTCTCTTGGTATAACTAGCATATTAATTATTGGAAACCTAATCAACTAGGATCATAGTATTAGTCACCTGCATAAGAATATGTGAAAGGTGGCATTGAGATTGCCCTGGATGCACTTCACACCCACGAGCTCTGTCGTGCCCTGAAAAACTGTCACAAGGTCTGTGAAGCAGAATTGTTGCATGATTCTCCAATCGTCTACTGACACTCATTTGTGGGAAAGAGGTGGATGCAACACAGATCATTCCAGGCATTATTAGTCCATGTCGTAGGCATAGAAGGACTATAGCGATTGATAATTTGTTGACCTCGTATTAGATTGTCCATTGACGACAAATATTTCCATATTATCTATTGTTGGAACTAGGGAACTGAAAAGACCGATTTTTATATAATAAAAAGTACCATATTTGTCATGATCTGATTGGACAATGGATTGGAGGTCTTATTTTCGGATTCGTTATTCCCAATGTTATATATGTTGGCATATCCAAAGTATTTCATCGTATATGGTCTTTTTGAATCATATATTTTCTTATGCATTGGTCGAAGGTGGATTAATGCTAACATTAGTTCGAATGTTTGCTTTAGCATTTTCTGCTAGCTAGAATACATTCTCTAGCATATTACTATGTGTGATTTTTGCTTTATTCTTGCGTGCTTTGAGAGAACAGGCCTTCCACGCTGCATTTTTTCTTAAATGTTTGCACAGGACTATGCCCTTTGACGGTTCTGACAGTCTTAAGTGTTTACCTAACAGGTCTGGCAGTCTTAAATGTTTATTGTATAGAGGCTTTGCAATATAGTTTCGTTCCATTTTTTGATGGTGTTGTTTGCAGTGAAATTGTGCTGAATTGTTCTCCACCGACATCAGTGGTTCAGTGGTCGATGCTTGTTTGTTGGTTTGTTCCATGATCCTTGTTCTTGTTTGATTCAACTTTGCAAAGTTGAGGTCCTGCAGTTGCAGTTGGACCTCTTCATGGTTGTTCACTGGATTGTTGATCTTCAACTTTGCAAGTTGTTGGACCTGTTATTGCGGTTTGCAGTTTTTGGGGCTAAGATGTTGTCATCCCTTGTTGGCGGGTAAGTTTTTGTTCCATCGTTTCGTTGGTATTTTTGAATGGTGGGAGTCCCTGCCTCGAAATTCTTTTGTAGACCATCTTTCTCTGTGCTCTTAATTTTTGTTCCTGGAAACCATGTGTCTTCATATGCCGACTGCCATGTCCATAGCTATTTCGAAAATTGCAATGCAGAGGGGTTTTCAAAAAGTAGTTCGGAGCTATCACAAGAGGGAACCATCCGCTGGGGTGTAGATGCAGGGAATGCTTTTATTCTGTGGGTCGAAAAACTGAGCCCAATTGTTGCGTTTGTCCTATCCTTTGTATTTTGCAGAACTTTTTTCTGTCTCTGAGAAGCTTGTAGGATGCATGCCATGAATAGGTTCAAATCGATCTTTCTGCTGAGTAAATTTATGGTGTTATTTATTTGCGTTGTTTTCTTGTCATCTGCTATGGGGACTAGGGGGTATTGAAGTTGACAAGAAGAAGGTTGAAAGATACATACGGGGATTGGTACCTAGTTCCGCGCTTGTAGTTTTCGTATTTTGCTTTCCTTATTTTTTTCCTACTTTTATTCTTTTTTTCCCCTTTTCTCTGTTTTCATGCAAACTGAAAGTATCTAACAAACAACTTCAAAATGACAGTTCCAAAGATGAAATAAGTAGTAGATGTTGACTCGTATGAAATAAATACACTCTCCATTATACATGACAACATTGACGAGGTTTTGCATAGCAATGAGATTTTTAGATTAGATGCATTCTCGTATACTATAGGGGATTGCCTTTTTGATGCATTTCAGGTTCTACTGCATTTCCATTATTCCTTGACCGACCTGCACAATGGATTGATACATTATTTCCTGGGCTATTTAAAAAATGGTGACACCGAGGCATTGGATTTGTATGAATGTGAACTGGAATCTGTTTTTCTTCAGTAGTTGCATGGAATACATGATGTCGCTACGTATTTTTCAAAGATGCGGTTGTCTGCATCTCCAATTCTGCCTGCACATGAGAGGGGAATTTGGGGAGATACATTTTGTATACAGTGGTTGTCTATCTGGCTCAATATATCAATTAGAATATGGTCATTGACAAGAAAAACAAGATATCTACTATTCAACAAAACTACATCTGACAATCCATATTGCATCTTGTTCCATAACGCCAATGTTGTCAGTGGTCATTATGAACCACTACTGTACAAAAAAATGTCCATATGCAATGTTGAAGAAGCTCATATTTACTTGTCCCTCATTTGCAAAGACCTTGAATCGCAGTGGAAACAGATTATGCATTGCATAGACTACCATGGTTTACAACTAGCAACAATTGTTGTGTCTAGTTGTGGAGATAGTTTGTTCAATGCAATTTGTTGTTTGGTAGCAACAGAGTTCGATGTGTAGTCGTTGCGGCTTTACATTGTACAGTCCTTTTGCAATGCAATTATAGGCGGCAACCAATAGGCTCTTAGGTGCTTGTATCAACACCTTTAGCCATATCTCCTACAAAATATGTCGACAATTGGAAGTTGGCAAGAATACCTTGTAAACATGGTGCTGCCATATGAAAAAGGGAATGTGGAGGGTTGCAGATTTTGTTTGCAATGGTTGCCTATCATGTTCAGAGTAAATATCTAGGTCGGGTCGGCCTTGCCATATGACACTGTCCATTCTTGGTCTATTGATTCAAATTACGATCGAACAATTGACATCCTCTCATTAAAAACAGATACAACACATATCCATTATGAATCTTTTCTTGGACATATCAGTGGTTCAGGGTTCAATGTCCATGCCAGCCAAATTGCATCGAATCTGCATATGCGTCGCATGCTTTTTAGTGAGAATGAAACTCCTCCCAGTTGCGATATGGCCATACATGCATTGAACAAAAAAGCCATGCGTGAAATTCATCACAGTTGTGATGAGGCCATACAGGGCTTAAACAAAAGATGTAGAGTAAGTTATCACAACTTGAAAAAAGTTATGCGTAAAATTAGTCCCAGTTGTGATGAGGCCATACACCCCTTAAACAAAAAACGTACACTAAGTTATGACAACCTGAATCAGAGTGAAATTTATCCCAGTTGCCATCAAGTCATCGTGCCCTTGGACATGAACGTAGAGTAAGTTACCACAACTTGAAAAAGGTCATGCGCGAGAGAAAAAAATACATTGTTATGCTTCCTTTTAGAGAGAAACTCACATATCACAATCTAAAGAAATTTTTTCGTGCACAACAGAACAGAAACATGTATGGTCGCATATCCCAGAATGGTCATGCAACTGTCACATTTCGTGGCCTAGAAGCAACACCATGCACTACTACCAATGAAAACCAACAAACACTTTCTACTCATACTTCCTTGCGAAAGAAAAATGCAAGACAGACATACATGAAACAAATTAAAGACCTTCCATTGCGTGTGCAATTTGTGAACAATTGAATTTCTCAAAAAATAGTAAGTCTTTCACGCTTGATTTGCAAGCAGAATACCTCCGCTTGACAGCGCACGATAAACCATTTTCCAGTGGAAAAATTTGTGTTCCATGCAAACGGTCGCTTGAAAATGGAAAATTGCCACAATTTGCAACCCCTGATCAAATAAGATGTAATACACCACTACCATATGTAAGTGCACTTACGGAACTTGAGGAGAGACTTGTGTCTCTGCAAATTGCATTTGCACAAATCAGGCCTTGGGGCTATAAACAACCCTAGATGGGCTTAACAGGATCAATTATTAATGTGCATGTTCAGCTAGATGTTGTGCAAAAAGCCTTGCCACAATTCATTAGAGATACAATGACAATTGTCGTGGCTCTGAAAAGTCGCTTGCGATACAAAAATGCCTATCATACATGCAAAGTGTGTGTGCATGCTGTTATGAAAGCATTAAAGGAATTATGTTCCAAGGCCCTATACAAAGCACATAACATTTGTATAAATGAGAACTGGAACAATGTTCTTGCAGAAGAGGATGCCAACTCTACAAAGACTCTCGAAAATGCTAGTGAATTTGATACAAGTGATGAATCGGAGAATGAAACACCTGCTGAGACATTGGTGCATGGATTCACTGATTCACAGTGCATTCATGACTTGCAAGACAGGATTGTCGAAATTGCACCTGCTGAGGGGCAGTGTCCACTTGGAATATTCAAGGACAAATTCACCGAGGAAATGAAATTTCAAACACTCTTCTATGGAGATTCATGTGCCACTGACATTACAGAACGATTTAGTTATCATAAAATAGTCCGATGGGAGCTGCTACATTCAAGCGGTGACTTCTCCTGTCACATAACAAATTTGTTTTTCAAAACAATGTGCATAATAATAGAGCAAGTTCTCTCTTGCATGTGGGTCCGAATAAGAAAAGGCCAGTTACAAGGAAGAAAGTTGTTGGCCAAGGATGTCAAGTACAAAGTAAACCTAGAAAAAATTTTGAAATCTGATATTGGATACATAGATTTCAAAAACATTCGTGCCTCTCTTGACTATTTGCAACAAAACAAAAAAACTATTTTTGCAATGATCTGACAATTGGGTCTGCCAACATTTTTCATCACATTTATAAGTGTAGAGCATTGTTGGGATCCATTGGTAGCTATCGTATCTGACTTGCATAGGAACATGAAACATAAAAAACAAACCGATACAGTGGAAAACAATCACATTGACTACCTCATAAGAAAAGACCCAGTGACATGTACTCGCTAGACATAGAATAAATGCTTTGAGACAATTGATATGCCATGATGAAACATTTTTTAGAAAAATATCAGACTACTTTTTTGTGACTGAATTCCAGAATAGGGGAAATGAACATAACCACGCACTGTTGTGGATAAAGGGTGCACCAGTCTATGGAGCTGACAACAACTCAGAGATCGAACAATTTGTGGAGAAATACATAACATGCAACATAAATCATTTGGATCCAAAACTTTCCAAAGTTCATAGACATTACCATACAAGAAGTTGTAGAAAATGAAAAAACTCGCATTGCAGATACAACTTTCCCGTGCCACCAATGAGAGCTAAATGAATCATAGAGCCACTTAGTTTAGAGGACAATGTTGTTGTTGATAAATCTAAATCATTGTTCGCATTTCTAGAACAAGGAGAATTTGACGAGCTGATGAGCTTCGATGCATTCTTGACAGAGCTAAATCTATCAGAAGATGAGTACATCAAAGCCATACAATGTACGCTTAAGTGACCAACAATTTTCCTTAAATGAAAATTTTCCCATATTTGGAACAACAATTTCTCCAAGGACATGCCAGTTATGTGGAAAGAAAATACAGATGCGCAGTACGTGCTCAATGCATATGCTGCAACATCCTACTGTACCTCGTATATGACAAAGGTCGACAAATCTATGACAAGTGCATTCATAAGATTACACAAAGAACATGAAAGAATTCATATTGATGCCATACAAATGATACACACACTTGGCAACACATTACTTAATCTTCAAAAAATGTCTGCTCAGCAAGCAGTTCACATTGCACTTTCCCTGCCCCTCACTTGTAGTTCAAGAAAATGTGTCTTCATAAACACATCTCCACTTGAAAAATGCACATTTGTGCTTAAACCACCAGTTTTGCTAGAACAAGAGCCTGGCAATTCAGAAGACGTGCTATGTCGCTCTATTGTTGATTATTACCTCCAGCATCCATCTCCTATTAAGCATATCTACTTAGCAAAATTCGTATCGCATTACAAAAAAAATGGTGCGCCCATATCAAAAAGAAAAAAACCCTCTGTGACACGGTTTGTCAAATACAATAAACATTCTGACTATGAAAACTATTGTAGAGAAAAACTATTGTTGTACGTTTCGTTCGATGAAAACGAAGAGACATTAAAACATAACTTCTCTACATGGGAGGCTGCGTATGTTGCCTCTGAGACTATAGTGCACATCAATGAAGCTAGATTTACCTACAATGTTAATCCAACATGGGGTGATCTAGAAATTGCAGTTAATGAGCTAGAAAACACTGACAATCCCGACGAGACATTCACAAACCAAAAAACAACCAAAACTCCTTGCGAGTCCTATGATTTACAAGCAGATTTGCCTCATCCTCCAGTAGGTGGAGGTGAAAAACGTATCAATCTTGGTTTTCAAGTCACAAAACATCATTTCCTAATTGAAAATAATGAATACCACAAAATAAGACGTCTGTTGAATCGAGAACAACAAACAATTGTAAAGGACATTGCTCTTAAAAAATGCTTGAACATGGACACTCTTGTGCACTTGTTCCTTACAGGTGGAGCAAGAACATGCAAGACATTCACAGTGAAAGCACTGTTCCAAATGCTTATACAAATCTACGATTCAAACAATTCCTTTGATCCTATGAAACCAAAGGGCCTAATAGTTGCATACACGGGAAAAGATGCATTTAATGCAGGTGGAACAAGAGTCCACTCTGCATTTTTAATGTCTTTTAACAAGTCACAGTTTCTTCCACTTAGCAAGGAAATGTTGGATACATTGTCTAAGCTTTATGAGGAACTCCAACTTGTCTTTATAGATGAAGCATGATTGGAAGTCGGTTCTTGTATTCCATTGACAGCCGACAAAGAAACATAAAACATGTGCACACGAAATACTTTGGAAACATTGACATGATATTCCGTGGGGATCTTTACCAGGCACAACCCATCCAAGATTCGTTAATATTTGAACAACCTACCGTTAACATGGAAACAATGATGCATGACTTCTGGAGAGACAATATTAAATGCTTTGAATTACATACTACAATGCGCCAGACAGATGAAACATTCATTGCAATTCTGAATAGAATGTGGACAAACAACCAAACATATGATGACTTAACATATATCAATTCGAGCCCTCGGGGGGCAGCTCAATTGGCAAGTGCCGTGAAAATGAAGTTCCATGAGGTTTCGAGTTCAACTCCCCCCGACTTACAATGTGTGTCACGTAAGGGGCATCGTGGGCACACCTGGAGGTTATAGTGGTAGCAGTTGGATAACACGGCCACGTGTAATGCGAGCATGTGCCCAACTAGTTGCTGATTCCGCCAGACATTAAAAAAAACAAAAAAAAACAAAAAACAAAAAACATAACCTGTTCTACACAAATAAGGATGTTACAATGCATAACAACCACATGCTATCGCTCATGCCTAGTGATGATATCATCATCAATTCAATTGACTTGGAAGAAGACAACCATAGAAATGTGCCACATCATGAACATACAACCACTTTACCTTTGCAGCTTGTCCTCAAATTAGAAATGATGGTTGAAATATATGCCTGTAACTATGATTCACAGGATGGCTCGGTCAATGGTGCAGATGGAATACTCAAAGGCTATACGAAAACATAAAAACTTGATGTCTTTTGGATTAAGTTCCATGAACCACATATAGGAAAACGACAAGCAAGCAAGTTGTCTTATCTATATAATTCAAACACTGGAAGCGATTGGACACCTATTTTGCGAATATCAAAGCCATTATCGACATCAACAAAGATAGGTCGACTGAAAATTCAAAAATAGTTTCCAATTAAACTTGCATGTGCACGTACAGTCCACAGATCACAAGGACTAACACTTGATAATGTTGCATTTCAGCCTGCTAGAATTCAGATACATGGACTTGTATACACAACATTATCCCGTGTGAGAAGCGTAGACTCCTTGTATTTACTAAGTCCACTTACAAAAGATAACTTCAAAGTCAAACATAAAGTTGATATTGAAATGCAACGACTTAGGACCACCGCAAAATGGCAATTGCACTATGATTACCAATTCATACAAACAAATTAATTTGCATCAATTCTCTCGCTTAACACACGCAGCTTAAATGCACACATGGATGATATACTCAATGACTATGATACAATGCAATTCGATATTCTGTGCTTGCAGGAAACATACATGGCATTATGCATGCAAAACAAAGAATTCCCAAATCACAATTGCATATCAAGTTACATTACACATGGGGTGATGATATTGGTGAAAAACATGTACCAATTTTGGAACATATACATATTGAAGAAAAGAATGTTGAGGTGGTGCTTGCAATTTTTTTTTTACATGAAACAGAAATTGCGATACTGAATCTGTATGTTGCTCCCCATGCAACATTCTCCAACATAGTAGATGTTATTTCCAATGCATTGGGCCATTTCCATTTGAACGGACCCATTCTGCTTGTAGGAGACTTTAATATTGACATGCTACAACATAATGGCAGAACAAAAGAATTGGAAAACTACATGTGCAAATACAGTCTCCGCTTTCTTTTGCACAACACAAGCCATCTGCAAAACACACTTATTGACCATGTGTGGTTGAATGTGCCCATTCCTCAATATAGTATGTTTATCTTAGACACATATTGGTCTGATCACGATACAATTGGTATTGCACTTGAATTATGAGATATACATCAAACATTTTGCAAAGTCATATTTCTATGTTTCAAAGCATATTTGTATAGCTTATTGCGAAAAAAAAAAGAAACAAATTATCCAGCTTCTTAGTTTTCTCTGATTTGTACACATACTGGTCTGGTCACCATACAGTTGGTGTTGTACTTGAATTATAAAATATACATTATGCAAAAGAAACAAAAAAGGACATCCTTCTAAAAACTATCTGTTACTTTATTCATCTTATTCTATTTTTTTTTAGTATATGTACATAGTACTTGCCTTTTTCTTTACATGTTAACTTGTGTTCATCTTCCTTTTGTTTTGTACTTTTGGTCATAGAAACAAACCGGAAAACTAGACGCTGCAAAGAAATCCTAACCAGAGATTTAGAGGAATCCATGCAAAGGTGCGTTTTTTCTGCCCGTGTTCCATATTAAATAGTTTTTCATTTACTCTGTCTCTATTTGTTGAATTGGTTTGCAGCTGTTGAGCTTGCTAGTCCTGGAGTCCATCTGTCAATTTGTATATCGCGGAACTCCGAATGTTGTTTGGAGGACACAGAACATTAGAAGTACAATGTTGAGCCAACCAACCCGCAAGTCCGCTTGTCAATTTGTATATCGCGCAACTCTGGCTACTATTTGCAGGACACAGAACATTAGAGGCCCAATTTAGAGCCCGCAAGTCCGCGATCCAAAAAAGTGGTTAAGTATGGAATAAGGGATTTGTACATGCTCTATTAACATGTCATGTCCATACTTTATAAAAGTACATATTTAGTATGTATTTCTCATTTCTCGGAGCCCGCCAGCCCTAGAGTCCGTCTCTCAATTTGTATATCGCGAAACTCAATAGAAGTACAATGTTTAACCAGCTAGCCCGCAAGTCCGCTTGTCAATTTGTATATCGCGCAACTCTGGGTGCTATTTGTAGGACACAAAACATTAAAGGCCCAGTTTAGAGCCCACCAACCTGCAAGTCCACGATCCAATAGAAGTGAAATGTTGAGCTAGCCAGCCCACAAGTCCACTTGTCATTTTGTATATCGTGCAACTTTGGGTGCTATTTGCAAGACACAAAACATTAGAGGCACAACTTACAGCCTGCTAGCTCGCAAGTCTGCGATCCAAAAAAGTGGCTAAGTATGGAATAAGGGATATGTACATATTTACTATGTATTGCTCGTTTCTGGGAGCCCACCATCCCTGGAGTCCATCTGTCAATTTCTATATCGCGGAAATCAGTAGAGGTACAATGTTGAGCCAGCCAGCCCACAAGTCCGCTTGTCAATTTGTATATCGTAAAATTGTGGGTGCTATTTATAAAGCACGAAACAATAGAGGCCCATTTTTTAGCCCGCTGTCACGAGAACTCGTGATCCAAAAAGTGTACATGCTCTATAAAATCTCAGCCACCCCGCACATCTACTTGTCAATTTGTATATCACATAACTCTGGGTGTTATTTGTAGGACACAAAACAATAGATGCCTATTTTTTGAGCCCGCCATCCTGAGAACCTGCGATCCACAAAGTGGAAAAGTATGGGATGCGATATCCATACATGCTTTATAAAATCTCATGTCCATACTTTATAAAGGTACATATTTAGTTTTGCCTGGTTTGTACACATACTGGTCTGGTCACCACACAGTTGGTGTTGCACATGGATTATGGAATATGCACTACGAGTCCGACCGAGCCCTTTCGTTTCCTTAGCCAATTTTATGCCTGCAGCTTCCCCGATACGTGTTATCAAACTCTCGTTCCACATGTTCTGAGTGTACATCTTGCATCAAAAACTTGGTAATCCATGTCTATGCTCACGATTTCGTAGACGGCGGAGTGACAGATTTCATGTCCATCTATATCTCTACATCATGAGTCCAACCAAACGTCGTACATTTTCATAGTTCTAGATTTTTATGGCCACGGGGTCCTTTGTGGGCACCATCCAGCTCTCATGCCCCATGTGCGTGGTATACATCTTACGCTCGAAACTTTGGTGATCTACAATTGGACCCGGACTCGAAGCTTGCGACCCATTTGCTAATTTTCTTTAATTAAATTGTACAATATAAATATTTATTATTAATAATTTAGTACTTGAAAATAATGTTTTTAGATAATGTTAGCTATATAACATATATGTTATATGTTATACATGTAGACAATCGCAATCTTAAACCCGCCAATCCTGGAGTCCGTCTGTCAATTTCTGTATCACAAAACTCCCAGTGCTGTGTGGAGGACACAGGACAATAGAAGTGCAATGTTGAGCGAGTTAGCCTGATGTCCACCTGTCAATTTGTATATCGCGGAACTCTGGGTGCTGTTTGTAGAACACAGAACAATAGAGGCCCAATTTTCAGCCCGCCAGGCCGAGAACCCGCAATCCAAAAAGTGGCTAAGTATGGAATGAGGGATCCGTGCATGCTCTATAAAATCTGATATCCATACTTTATAAAAGTACATACATATTTACTATGGATTACTTGTTCCTCAGAAAATTTCTAGGTCCAGAATTGGCGAATACACGTGTTCAGATTTCCAGTTACTTTTATATTGCCAACCCGACCGTCCACTTGCCCATTTCATATTGTACATATTACATGTAATATGTATTACATATTACATGTATTGTGCAATACATATTCAATTTTGAGCTCACCACTCGTGGAGTTCGTCTGTCAATTTAGAGCCCACTAGCCCGATAACCTGCGATACATATTACATGTAATGTGTAATACATATTCAATCTTGAGTCCGCCAGTCTTGGAGTCCGTATGTGGATTTGTATATCGCGAAATTTCGAATGCTATTTGGAGGACACAGAACAATAGAAATGCAATGTTGAGCCAGCCAACCCGCAAGTTAGCGATCCAAAAAAGTGGCTAAGTATGGAATAAGGGATTTGTACATACTCTATAAAATGTCATGTCCATAGTTTATAAAAGTACATATTTAGTATGTATTGCTCCTTTCTCGGAGCCTGCCAACACTGGAGTCCGTCTGTGAATTTATATATCGCGGAACTCAATAGAAGTACAATGTTGAGCCAACCAACCCGTAAGTCCACTTGTAAATTTGTATATCACGGAATTCTAGGTGTTATTTGTAACGCACAGAACAATAGAGGCCCATTTTTGAGCCCGCCAACCCGAGAATCCATGATCCAAAAAATGTACATGCTCTATAAAATATCAGCCATCCCGCAAGTCTGCTTGTTAATTTGTATATCGCGGAACTTTGAGTAATATTTGTACGACACATAACAATAGAGGCCTATTTTTTAGCCCGAGAACCCGCGATCCATAAAGTGGCCAAGTTTGGAATGTGATATCCGTACATGCTCTATAAAATCTCATGCCCATACTTTATAAAGGTACATATTTTTTTCCCTGCTTTGTACACATACTGGTCTGGCATGACACAGTTGGCGTTGCACATTAATTATGAAATATGCAGCAGGAGTCTGACTGACCGCTTTCGTTTCCTTAGCCAATTTTATGCCCACTGGTTCCCTGCTACGCGTTATCGAACTCTTATTGTTGAAAAGTCAACAAGAAACATGTGTCTAATTTATATTTCTCTTAAATAAATTGGACAATAAATATTAATCTATTATTTCATTCATAACTGAGTGAGTTGGATTTGTAACAGAATCATAAGTGTAGTTAAGTGAGTTAAGATCAGTTGTACTAGTTGTAACTAAACATGCACTAGTGAGAGTTTTGCCACGGTTAACTACATGCATGTCAGATCTAGTGGAGACCCAGTTGAGATAATAGGTGAAAGGGATAGTTTGGCTATCAGTTGTGATTTGATCACACATGTGGTGGATATGCTTATGAGCATGTGCAAACTAGGCAATTGTATTCGATCATTGTGAGAATTCGAATTGCAGAGATTTGTGTAGAGGAGGCAAGCTGTCTGGACACAGAAATTGGCACATGTATTTGTTGATTTGTGTAGGACAGTGTGAGACGATTGTATTGTACTGAGAGCTCTTTGATTAGAGTTTTGTATGAGATTGTTTCATGATTCATGATATACATAATATATGATAGTGGGGTTTTTAGCTTTACACTTTCCCGGTAAAACTTATGTGTTATGTGTTATTGATATTTCACTTTGTGATTGTGGTTGTGATCGTGGTTTAATTTTCCGCAAGAATAATAGTAGAAGCGATTATGTATTTAACAGTGGCGTAATTGTTAGATCGGGAGAATCACAGGAAATACATTAAGTGTATTGAAATTTCTACATGGTATCAGAGCCATGAAAGGCCATAGAGTCACGGAAGTGAGGTGTGAACATTATTTCATTCTCGCAGGTCCCATCTCTAGCAGGGTGCGAACTTCATTGGCATTCTCGTAGGCTACAGTGGAGCAGGGTGCGAACTTCCTTCACCCTAACAATGAAGCAGGGTGTGAACTTCATTGGCATTCTCGCAGGCTACAGTGGAGCAGGGTGCGAACTTCCCAGGCAAGTTCGTAGGCTACACACAGGTAGGGTGCGAACTTCCCTCAGGCTACTCTTAGGTGGGGTGTGAACCTCCCAGGGAAGAGGGATTGACGTAGTTGAGTTTTGGTGGTTGGATAACATTCGAATTTGCAAGATTTTCTTGGTGCGACACTTGATTCAAGATCGAAAATGTCTTTCAATGGATTGAGGTTGGAGTATGCACTCGAGGGCAGCTCTAACTACATTGCTTGGAAGGACAGGATGGAAGCAGTGCTCGAAGACAATGGCTTGAAGGGTTACATTGACAACGATGTTCCTAAGCCAGATGCGACAGACACTGCAAATCTTGATGCATGGCAAAAGAAAGTGGCAAAGGAAAGGAGGATTCTGTTGGAGGGAGTACGAGACCACATTGTCTCAAGTCTCCATGGGAAAACCACACCATATGCAATGTGGAAGGTTTTGACAAATTTGTTCCAAAACAGTAGCGACCATAGGAAATTGGTGCTCAAAGATAAACTCAGGAAGATCAAGATGGAGAAAGGCGACACCATTCCAAAATATCTCACGAAGTTTGTCCAATGTCGGGATGAGCTTGGAAGTGTGGGAATAACAGTCGCTGCTGATGATTTGGTGAGCTTGGCGCTCCTAGGGCTTCCTATGAGTTGGCACAATTATCAAGACTCTATCAATGGAAGGGAAAAATTGTTGGATTGGGAACGACTATGGTCGGATCTAGTGCAAGAGGAGTTCAAGTGGAACACCAGAGATGGATCTTCATCAAAGTGTGATGATGAAGAGGATTGTTCTTTGATTGCCAAGGCAAGGAAAGGGAAAGGGAAGAAATTATAATCAAAATCTGAGTCTAAAGTCAAGAAGCTGGATTTGTCCAAAGTGAAGTGTTTTCATTGTCACGAACATGGGCATCTCGCTACTGACTGTCCACAGAAGAAGAAGAACAAGACAGTTGCTGGATCTGCAACTGGTGAGGCTCTTGTCTCACAATTTGAACTTGACTTCACTTTGATCGCATGCATGGCTTCAAGTGCATCAGGATCGGTGTGGTATTTGGATACTGGCACTTCATTCCACATGATGGGAGATAAAGAGTCTTTCATCGACTTGGAGGAGAAAGATCTCAAAATGCATATAGAGATGGGCGACGACAGACGATACAGTGCAACTGGTATTGGTACCATTACCTTTCAGAGGGAGTTGTGTAAACCATTTCAATTGAAAAATGTTATGCATGTTCCAGGTCTGAAGAAAAACTTGGTCTCAGTCGCAATGTTAGAGGACAGAGGCTATGATGTTGTTTTTAATAGTGGAAAATCCTACCTGCGACATAAAGCAACAGGTCAAGTCAAGAAGATAGGGATTCGAGTTAAGAATCTCTACATGCTGGAGGTAGATGGCTGTAGTGCCATGATAAGCAAGGCAGAAAAAATGGTGAGCCGGGATGAGGGCAAATTATGGCACAGGAGATTAGGCCATCTTCATCATGGAGCCTTGAAGATCATGCAACAAATATCTACTGGAATTCCAAGGGGAACACTTGCTCAGTCAGATCAGTGCAAGGGGTGCACCCTAGGGAAGTATGTAAAGTCCACCTTTCATGAAAAGGAGAACCGTGCTTCAGTGATCCTGGAGAGAATTCACACAGACGTGTGTGGACCATTCTCGATTGCTTCAACAAGAAAACATAGGTATTATGTTATTTTTTTTTATGACTTTTCTCGTAAATGTTGGATATTCTTCATGCAGAAGAAGGATAAAACATTCTCAAAGTTCTGTGAGTTTAAAGCATTGGTGGAGAAAGAGTCAGGGAAGCAAGTGAAGGCTCTAAGGAGTGATAATGGTGGAGAATACATCTCTAACGAATTCAAAGACTTCTGCAGTAGAGAAGGAATTTGAAGAGAACTCATAGCGCCTCATAACCCACAACAAAATGGGGTCGCGGAGGGAAAGAACAAAACAATCGTGGGTGCAACACGAGCGATGTTGCATGATCAGGGCCTGCCAATGCATTTGTGGGCAGAAGCATGCAATACTGTGGTTTATGTGTAGAACCATTGTCCTCATAGAGTACTTGGCATGAGTACACCTGAAGAAGCGTTTACTGGTAAGAAACCTGATGTTTTGCATTTAAAATTTTTTGGCTCATCTGTTTTTGTGCATGTGAACAAGGATGCTAGGAAGAACCTGGAACTGACTGCTAAAGTTGGGATATTTGTGGGGTACACAGAAACACCCCATAATTATCGTGTGTATTTTCCGAACAGTAAGATGACTGTTATGCGACGGGATATAAAATTCGATGAGGGGAAAGCCATGCGGTTGTCGTTTGAGAGGGAGCTAGACTTGCATGCAGAAGAGAAACTGTTGGTTCCCAAGGATGAGTTTGAAGATGTGGACCAACCACATGAGGAGGTTCATGGAGTGGAGGAAACCACTCAAGTAGAGCCATCCATCAGAAATGGAAGAAAGCGCACCACGAAAGCTGATAGATTGAGACTAGATGCTGCACAGAATGTAGGAGCCCCTACTTCACAGTGCAGACAGAGACAATCTCCTGATCGATTTGCTGGATACATGGTTCTCATGAGCAAATATATTGTGACTGAACCATCTTCCTTTCAGGAAGAAGTGCAGGACCCCACTTGGGTTGATGCTATGGTAGAGGAGTATGACTCCATTGTCAAAAACAGTGCATGGGAAATTGTCCCAAGACCGATTGATAAATCAGTGGTAGGATCGAGATGGATCTACAAGGTAAAGCAAGCTGCTGATGGGAGTGTGGAGAAATACAAGGCCAGGTTTGTGGCCCGGGGCTTCTCACAGATCAAGGGGATAGATTATGATGAGACCTTTGCACCTATCGCAAGGTACTCTTCCATAAGATCCATCCTTGCACTCTCATCGCAGATGGGCTGGCGCATTCATCAGATGGATGTAAAAACTATGTTCCTCAACGGGATCATTGAGGAAGAAGTGTACATTGAACAACCAGAAGGTTTTGAGACCTTTGACAGAGAGTCACATGTGTGCAGACTCAAGAGAGCACTGTATGGGCTGAAGCAAGTACCTTGTGCTTGGTACACTCGGATAGACAACTATTTCACCGGATTGGGCTTCACCAAAAGTGAAGTAGATGCAAACCTATACCAAATTGTGGTGGAGTGTAAGCTTTTAATCATTGTGCTTTATGTTGATGAGTTAATATTGACTGGTGATGAGCAGTTGATACACTCATGCAAGGATGACCTTGCAAAAGAGTTTGAGATGAAGGATTTGGGCCTTCTTCATTATTTCCTTGGTTGGGAAATATGGCAGCGAGATGGTGAACTTTTTGTGTCTCAAGGAAAGTATGCAAGAAAGATACTGGGCAAGTTTCACATGGAGGGCTGCAAACCCATGGATACTCCTCTTCCAGGAAACTAGAGGAAAGAGGATGCTACTTCTGGAGAGGTAGTGGATGCTAGTGTCTATCGACAGTTAGTGGGTTTGCTCATGTATTTAGTGAACACGAGACTGAACATTTGCTACGTGGTTAACCAACTAAGTCAAGCAATGGTTAAGCCTACCAAACTCTTTTGGAAGGCAGGTAAGCATGTCCTGAGATATCTGAAGGGCACATCTGAATATGGATTATGGTACAGACAAACAGATGAGGTGAAGTTGCATGGCTTCACAGATGCAGATTGGGCGGGCAGCCCAATGGACAAAAAAAGCACATCAGGAGGGATATTTAGTATCGGATCTACAGATGTTTCTTGGTACAACAGGAAACAGGGATATGTGGCACTTAGTTTAGCGGAAGCGGAATACATGGCAGCAAGTCAAGCTGCATGTGAGGCTATCTGGATGAGGAAGATCTTGGTTGGTTTGTTTGGTTCTCATTTAGATATGACAATGATTTATTGTGATAATCAGAGTTGCATTAAACTCTCGATTAATCCCGTGTTTCATGATAGATCTAAGCATATAGATATCCGGTATCATCATCTCAGAGATTGTGTGCAGCAGAAGATCATGTTGCTTCAATACATTCCTATGGAAGATAAGGATGCAGACATTCTGACGAAGGTGCTCACCAGGAGAAAATTCGAATATCATAAAGACATGATTGGAATGAAGGATAATCCCTTTCTTGTTGAGAGGGAGTGTTGAAAAGTCAACAAGAAACATGTGTCTAATTTATTTTTCCCTTAAATAAATTGGACAATAAATATTAATCTATTATTTCATTCATAACTGAGTGAGTTGGATTTGTAACAGAATCATAAGTGTAGTTAAGTGAGTTAAGATCAGTTGTACTAGTTGTAACTAAACATGCACTAGTGAGAGTTCAGTTAATCAATGAACTCACATGCAAATGAAGATTTGCCACGGTTAACTACATGCATGTCAGATCCAATGGAGACTGAGTTGAGATAACAAGTGAAAGGGATAGTTTGGTTATCATTTGTGATTTGATCACACATGCAGTGGATATGCTTATGAGCATGTGCAAACTAGGCAATTGTATTCGATCATTGTGAGGATTCGAATTGCAGAGATTTGTGCAGAGGAGGCAAGTTGTCTGGACACAGGAATTCGCACTTGTATTTGCTGGTTTGTGTATGACAGTGTGAGACGATTGTATTGTAATGAGAGCTCTTGGATTAGAGTTTTGTATGAGATTGTTTCATGATTCATGATATACATAATATATGATAGTGGGGTTTTTAGCTTTACTCTTTCTCGGTAAAACTTCTGTGTTATGTGTTATTGATATTTCACTTTGTGATTATGGTTGTGATCGTGGTTTAATTTTTCGCAAGAATAATAGTAGAAGCGATTATGTATTTAACAGTGGCGTAATTGTTAGATCAGGAGAATCACAGGAAATACATTAAGTGTATTGAAATTTCTACAC
Source organism: Picea engelmannii (assembly GCA_009831015.1). Classification (NCBI taxonomy): domain Eukaryota; kingdom Viridiplantae; phylum Streptophyta; class Pinopsida; order Pinales; family Pinaceae; genus Picea; species Picea engelmannii. Next base: position 331,112 of record ML799127.1, on the reverse strand, counting down.
TTATTCCCCGTGTACATCTCGCATCCAAAACTTGGGTAATCCATGTCTATGCTCGCGGGTTCCCAGACGGCGGAGTGCCAAATTTCATGTCCATCTATATCTCTACATCACAAGTTCAACCGACCGCCATTCATTTTCATAGTTCCCGAATTTTATGGCCACGGGTTCCTTTGAGGGCACCATCCAACTCTCATGCCCCGTGTGCCCGGTATACATCTTGCGCCCGAAACTTTGACAATCTACAATTGGACCCGGACTCGAAGCTTACGACTCATTTCATAAATTTGTTTAATTAAATTGTAGAATATCAATATTTAATATTAATATTTTAGTACTTGAAAATAATGTTTTTAGATAATATTATCTATATAGCATATATGTTGTATGTTATAGATGTAGGCAATCACAATCTTGAACCTGCCAGTCTTGGAGTTCGTCTGTAAATTTGTATATCACAGAACTCTGGCTGCTATTTGTAGGAGACAGAACAATAGAGGCCCAATTTTGAGCGCGCTAGCCCGAGAACCCGAGATCGAAAAGGTGGCGATCCATACATACTTTATAAAGGTGCATATTTACTTTTCCCTGATTTGTACACATATTGGTCTGCTTACTAGACAGTTGGTGTTGCACATGAATTATGAAATATACACCACGAGTCCGACCGAGCGCTTTCGTTTCCTTAGCCAAATTTATGGTCGTGGGTTCCTGGCTACGCCTTGTCAAACTCTCATTCCCATGTCTATGGTCGGGGGTTCCCAGATGGTGAAGTGGCAGCTTTCATGTCCATCTATATCTCTATATCATTTGTCCAACCGACCGCTATTTGTTTTCATAGTTCGTGAATTTTATGGCCACAGGTTCCTTTCTCAGTGCCATCTAGCTCCCATGCCCCATCTGCGCGGTATACATCCTGCGCCCAAAAATTCGGTGACCTATAATTGAACCCTGAATCGAAGCTTGCCAGTCATTTGATAATTTTCTTTAATTAGATTGTACAATATCAATATTTAATATTCATATTTTAGTACTTGAAAATAATGTTTTTAGATAATGTTAAATATATAACATATATGTTATATGTTATACATGTAGACAATCACAATCTTGAGCCCGCTAGTCCTGGAGTCCGTCTGTCAATTTGTATATGGCAGAACTTTGCCTTCTATTTGTAGGACACAGAACAATAGAGGCCCGATTTTGAGCACGCCATCCCCAGAACCCGCGATCCAAAAACTGTCTAAGTATGGAAGTTCGTCTGTCAATTTGTATATCGCAGAACTCCGAGTGTTGTTTGGAGGACACATACCAATACAAATGCAATGTCTAGCCAGCCAATTAAATTGTACAATATAAAAATTTGTATATCACGGAACTCCGATCCATAAACAATCGTAATCTTGGGCCCGCCAACCCTGCAGTCTGTCTATCAATTTGTATATCACGGAACTCCGAGTGTTGTTTGGAGGACACGAAACAACAGTAGTGCAATGTTGAGCCCGCAAGTCCGCTTCTCAATTTTCATATCGCGGAAGTCTGGGTACTATTTCTAAGGCACGAAAAAATAGAGGCCCAATTTTGAGCCCACTAGCCCGAGAACCTGTGATCCAAATACTATACATGCTTCCCTTCATTATGCTCCCTAAAATCCTACACAAAATCACACTGTTCCATAGGCTACTCAAAATTGGAATGTCATTCGCGGGACCTTGGTTTGGCCCGTTCACAAAATCTTCAAACCCTAGTTCCGAAAGCGAGCACAACCGACATTTTCTTATTCCTTACTTAGCCACTTTCCCACAATTCTGAAAATATACAAACCATCGTCAGTTGAACTGCACCATCATGCCCTCTTACGTTTTACGCATTTTGCAGTCAAAAATTTCGACTCATGCAGTTCACTGTTGGATAGTCACCTGTCCTCACTATCTCCTGTAAACTTATTTTGAAGCCCGTCCGACCGCTTTTCAGAGCTTGCTCTTCCCCATCTCCATCACCTTCGCACCTGTCTATAATAAAAAATAATGTTTATATATATATATATATATATATGTCTTGTTTCTAAATCTTTAATGCTAACATCTCATCGTGCAGGAACCGTGTAAATTGTCATTGATGGGCGCAAGGCTCAAGAAGATCTGCCATTAATGCACACTAAACCAATATTTGCGGAGGCTTTTGTTATCCCTTCCTAGTGTTAATTTCAAATACCATGGAATGTCATTCGCACGCTGTCATCTTGGTTTGTTCACGAAACCTCTAATCCTTAAATGTTCTTTGTCGTAACCGCCACCTTCGCACTTCTAAGTATGCAATAATTAAGCTTTACTTTTAACAGCTCACCATACAACATGCATAGAGATTGTCATTAATGAGCGAAGAGCTCGAGGAGATTTTCCATTCGCACCCATTGAACCAACATTTCTGGGAGGTTATATTATCCCCTCCATTTGTTCATTTCAAGCAGCGTCTGGAGCAAACCAACGTTTTCATAAACTACTAGTAGCACCTCCACAACAATTATGTAAAGATACAACAAACATCTTTGGGCCCGAGGACCAGAACCACCACAGTAACAAAGCATTGCTCCAACGGCCTGCCACAGTAACAAAGCAACCCAAATTTCTTCAAACGGACGAGGTTCATCCTAAAATTGATAGTTCTCACAAGCTTCTTGTGGAGAAGAAGGAAAAAATAATTGTAGGGGAGGCAGACGAGCCCGAAATTGAGAGTGAAAACATGGATCTTGAAGCTGAACTGGATAACATATTCTGCAACCTTGATTAGTCGGGAGACGCGATTCACCATAGCTACCCAATGGACATAATTGATGCTAAATTTTTTGACAAAGATGAATCCTTTGTATTCTAGAGTGTTGTTTTTGAAAGCGAATCTAAAAAATTAATAATTGAAAAAAGAGATGTAAAAAATAAGAAAAGAAAACATCGTTCAGAACTTGACCTTGCCAATATGCAGGCGTCCAAAATATTTGAACTTCACATGGCAACTGGAGATGTTGTTCATGATTTCATTGGAGTCATTGAGGCCGAGAATGCCAGACTAAAGGACCAGTTCAAGGAATTAGAGGAAGCTTTGTTTCCTATGCCATTGCTTGGCAGTCCTTTCGCAATAGCCATGCCTACAACAAAGCTAAAAGGCTCCTCCACCTTCCTCACATCGTGTAGAGGATATGTGGAGAAAAATATCAGAAAAAGAATAGAACTGATTACTAAGGCCTGGGAAACATCACAAAAGATGGAATCCCTAGGAAGTAGGGCACATAACTTGCTCGAACTTCTGCAGACAGATTTAAAAAATGAAGAAACTTTCTATTTGCACACGGTCATCCCTTTTGCCTTTCATTTCAACAACATGGCATACATGACAAGAAGACAACATGATCTCCCGTCCAAAAAATGGCTCAGTCAATTAGAAGCATGTTGGAAAGAGAATGTGAAGAACCTGTATCTCATTGATCTGAAAACAGATCCAGAAGCCAAATAGGGCTTAAAAATGCTCAAAAATGAAAGTGCTCGGAATCCGACGAAACCTGTGCCATTGCGTCCGTCTCGTCTTCCTGAATCCGGTGGTATAATTTTTATCGCAAACGGAGTCCGTATGAGGAAGATATCGCCTTCTGTTCGAAAAGCCAAACAGGCAAATTTTGGAGATGCTGACTGTACCTGTCCGTACAGTCCGTACAGACACGTGCCAGTCCGTGTAGTGCTGACGTGTCAGTCCGTACAGGACACATGGCAGGGTCAGAAGACGACACGTGGCAGGCCGTACAGTTGACGTGGCAGATTGGGGACGCGACACGTGGCAGGTCGTACAGTGCTGACGTGTCAGGACACGTGGCGGCTTCCGTACAGGACACGTGGCGGCTTCCGTATAGGACACGTGGCGTCACCAGGACGCGACACGTGTCATGCTGATTTGGCACTTTGGGCGTACGGTTCGGCCAATTACGAGGTGACACGTGTCACCACTCGCAGGGTGACACGTGGCACGCTGACGTCAGCATGCTGACGTGGCAGAGTGACGCGTGGCGGTACGGTAGGTGACGTGGCATCACGACAGAGTGACGCGTGGCGGTACGGTAGGTGACGTGGTATCACGGCAGAGTGACGCGTGGAGGTACGGCGGTTTACGTGGCAACAGGTGGACCAATGAGATCGCGACACGTGTCAGGCTCAGATTGGTGAAAAAAGGGTGCCACGTGGCCCACTCTGGAGCAGCCACGTGGCACCCCATTGTTGGTGGTTGTTTACGTTACGTCGGCGAATTGGTTCGGAACCAGGAGTCCAACCCGGAAAGGTTCCACCGTATACGGGACAGTTATAACCACAGGACCGGAGGTTTAAATCCAAAACGGCCACGGGCCTATGTCGGAGCCATAGGACCCGGGGGCTAGCGCCAATCCACGTGACCGGGGCCAACGAACAAACGGCGCGGGCGGTTGGGACGTTAGGCCACAGGGCCACATGGCCGTGAAAAATTGCCAATGGAACCGGGAGCCGACGCTAGGAAGGGGCCATCGCGCAAGCGCGTGGCCCTATGGGGTTTGCCATGTGACCTAAATAAGGGGGCCGCGCCCGGAGATAGGGGGCCAAACGCCCAAGTACTTTATAAAGTGGGTTTTCCAATTAAGTTTTTGGTTTTTT
>ML799127.1:274124-312800 GCA_009831015.1 Picea engelmannii | reverse complement strand
GGGGGGTCCGGAATTCACTGTGCACCGTTGATCCGGGCGCGCTGATCCAGATCGTCCGATCTTGCTTACTGTTTACCACGGGCGCATGTTGCCCGAGACCTTGGATAAGTGGGTTTTAACCCACCTTTTGATTTCCTACCCCCATTAGCGAGAAATATCGCTAACAAGGTGGTGAAACATTGTGTGATATTGAAGAAGTAATTTTTTTAAGGGTAGCCTGCACCATGACGTGTTGTTTTTAAAAACAGTCCTTATGTACTGCCATGTGGTTTTGTGATAGCGTTTATATTGTTCTTGGATGTTCTTTGTGGGTATGCATGCATATTTTCCTAGCATGGCCATGCCATACTTTCATTTGTCATTTTTTGAGCATATACCAAGCCGATGTTTCTTGTTAGGCTTGGACTTTAGGCATTTTTCCTATTCTTTCTCTTCAATTCCCTTGCTCCATGGACTGAACACCCATTTGAGCATTGTTTTTCCTTAGAGTCACTTGTGCCCTTTACTCTTCCATTCACCAAGCATGGATCTCTTTTTAACAGCCAACAAAGCCTCTTTGCTCCATGAACTTTCTCTTAGAAGAAAAACAAAACAAAAAACCTTCTACCTTGTATATGACTCCCAACTCGTAAAACACTTTATCTTTCTTTGATTTTGAACCATTTCTTTTTAAATGCATTTGTCACCCTATAATTAGTAACAAATTTATAATATCTTTAATTTCGAATGGTGTGGTGCCTTGGGGTTTAACACACTGCAAACACATTCAATAAAGACATATCGACTATATGAAAGACATTCAATAAGGAAACCTTGACTATATGAAACTCTTTAGAGTAAGCTTATAAGTTTTTAGGGGTTTTGTTTTTACCTTATTTGTGTGGAAAGGTTTTATTAAAATACACTTTAATAAAGTTAAGTATTTATGAAAGATAATGATGAGGAGGAAGAGTGGTTAGTGATGGTGGATTCTTTGTCGAATAAACTTACAAACAATCTTAATTAATCAAGGTATATTTAAATCAAATTTTGTTCTTTGTATTTCTCTATGATTTATGGATGGTAATTGGGGTAAACCATAAACCTCGATTACAATACTTAACCTTGAGGGGATCAAGAGAGTCGAACCTGTGACCTCTCCAACTTTGGGAGAGAGTTAACAGGTCTTCATGTTTGGCTCACGACCCTAATCCTCTGGGATACATCACCACCTTTCATGAATCTGCAGTCCGCTTGAATTTTTTTCTTTGATTTGGTGCGCCCAAGTTGTTCTGGGACCTATAGTTGTGAAGAAATGCCTTGCCTCGACCATGGTGGCGGGGACAAACTATGCCTACTACAATCAAAATACACCTCTTCACCTAAGCTCTACTCATAACGTTTCCTTGGGCTACAATAAGTTAGATTCCCTAGCCAAGTCTAACACACTTAGTTCATCATCCAACAAGTAACACTAGTCATGCATCCTTAAAACATTTTGCAATGCAACACTTAGCCAATTTATCACTTAGGAAACATAAGCATACATGTAACCATAACATTCGATACATACAAAACATTCGCACAACACAACACATGTGGATGGGTGGCACCTAGGCCAAGTACCTAACACCCTTGTTATATGCATAAGAATGTTATATGATACAAAAAATGGGGGAGCTTGACCATTGCTTGTAGCTTAATTACAGAGTAAAAAGAAACCAAGATAACTACCTCATTTAAACATTGTCCCCAACCTTGTACAAACCAACCCCCCTGAAGCATCTACAAGCCTACCTCCTCCAAGTCATATTCCGTCTTCATCACTTAGCCACTCTGAGTCGACTTGCGGTACCAAACTCTTGAATAAGACCACCATAGATCTCCTTGGATTACTCTTGCTTCCTTACTTTATTCCTTGATGATTCCTCGACACAATGAAGCGTCCACACACTTATATGTGTCTTGCCTTTCACTTGGCAAGTCCTATCATACCAAGTGGACCCAAGTTCACCTCAATCTGACATCCGTCGAATTGTTCCATCTCGTGTCAAGTTCACACCCAATTTGCCTAGTTGACTCGTCCACCTAGGTCATCTAGCCATATTAAGTATGTCAAAGGAAACTTTGATCATACTTAAGGAATATATGTTTGATGGATGCGTGCCTAAGGGACTATGCCCAACGAGTGCGATCCACAACTATTTGTGCCCAAAGGAATCTCAACCACCTATCATAATTGTTAAAATCAATGCAGTTGCAAGAGCCATTCGTTGGGAGAATGGCAAAGACCCTAGTTGAGATCTAAGGCACCCATTACAGTCCCGGGGTTCTTGGTTTGGGCCCAAGAAGTTAGAGCCATGGCAAAAGACCCTAGTTGGGCCCCCAGTGTATTGTTGGGGTTCTTGGTCAAGGACCAAGCAGTTTGATGGTATAAGTCCCTAGATGTTCTCTAGGGCCCCTGGATGTGTTCCAGGGAATCCTTGCTCAACGCTTGGATTGATCCTTGGTTGTGTACCTTGGTGGTTAAGACCCTAGCTATGATCTAGGGCCCCTAGATGTGTTCTGGGGTATCTTGGTATGGGATTAGGCAGTTTCTTGGTTAAGTACCAAGCATATATGATGTGTGACCTTCTTCTCTCCCGGGATGGTCCATGTGACCTAGGAGCAGTTAATAAGAAGGGCATGATCACATCATTAACCCTCGTCGTATGTTGGGATGATAAAATCTTACAAGTTATATCATGAGACTCATGCAGACATTATGCCATTAAAGAAGAACTTAACTCTTGACTTTGTCTTTTTGTTTATTAATGAAACCCCTCCTTGCTTGAGTTCTGTACCCCCTATTTGTTGATGACGTATTGGTTCCTTCCTAAAGAAAAGTTGGTTGCTTTTCTTGAAACCCCTCTCATTGACTTGTCTTATTTCCTTGATTGACTTTTTGATTTATCATTTAATATTTTAAATGTTAAAATATTATTTGTTATTTGTTAGGTATTAAACCTAACCCTAAATTTATGGAAAGTAATCTAAACTTGCTATCCCTAACCTACCTACCTAAAACTATAAAAAGGAGTGGCCTATTCCTCACTCTCTTAGTCGAGTCTTAGACTGAGCTATTTCTACGACTCTTCTTAATCATGTTGCTAAGTGGTTGAGACTCTTCTAGACAGGTCTCTCAACTCCTCCTATGTGTATTTTTGGTCTGCTCCAACCACCATGGGTTTTATCCCTTTCAACCTTGTTCTGTTTAGCCTGTTACTGACCTAAAAAGGTCTTTCCCAGCCAGTCGTAAAGGGTGTTCTTGTGTTGTTCTGGTACCTTCTTATTGTGCTGCCATTGTTGCCTTATTTGTGTTGCCTTGCTGCCTTAATGGTGTCGCCTTAACCTTTTGTCGGTGTCACCCTTATATGTTGCCTCTCCTTTTCTGCAAGTAGCCTTAGTACCTTGAACAAGGTTTGTTAGGGCTACCCTGGAACTGCTGGTATTTTTGCCTTTTGTTGTAGTAGTTTTTGTGTTTACTCAGCTAAAAATACTAAGGCTATTTGTGGCCTCTTTTACAACCACTAGGTTGGACAGTGGTGTCCTTCTTTTATCCCTATTACTTGATAGTGGCATGGCCTTTTGATTCTCAGCCAACTAGTTTGTTTTATGGTCTACTACCCTAAAAGTTCTTCTTGGCAATTGTCCTAATGATCATGATGAGATCTGCCCTGAGGGTTTGATCCATGATCCCTTAAGCTTTTTCTGAGCATACATCAAGGAAGGTAACAACAACATATCAGGTAATTTTGTTCCTTGTTTCAACTAAGATAATAGTTAAGTAAATGTTTTTTTATTTATTGGTTTATGCTATTAGATTATGCATCATAAATTTTAATGTCTCACTGATCCTAAATTACAGTAGCTAATGTTTGGAAATTAAAAAGAAAATATTTTTGTTTTATCTAGCTACTATTTTTTCCCTTAAATTCTAACATGGTATTAGAGATTAGGGCGTGAAAACAACTCATTTGTGGCAGACTTTTGAACCTACGTAGATCCACTATTAAGGGTGTGTTTTTCAAATCAACAATGAGTTTGTTTTGTATAAGATCTATCATGTAAACAATTTTTAGTATGGCTTCATCTTCAGTCAAAGCATAGGATAGGATTGAAGGGGCTTCAAAATTCAATGCCTGGAAGGCTAGGGTCTTTAATATCCTAAAAGAAAGTGACTTGGATGAGCTGGTTACCAAGGTGATGGAAGAACCTACTTCAAATGCAGGAAGAGTAGCCTATAAGAAGAGGCAGGCTAAAGCCAAGAGGGTCATTTTTGACTCAGTTAAAGTTAGTATGATGCCTCTTATTGCTCACCTAAGGACAACAAAGGAATGCTTTGATTCCCTAGCCAATTTGTATGAAAAGAAGGCCCCAACTCAGAAAATGACTTTGAAGAAACAACTACGTACATTAAAGATGGGAAAGGATGAAACCATCTATGCCTTCTTTTCCAAAATTTCCCAAACAAGAGATAAACTTGCAACAATTGGAGTTGCAGTAAGTGATGATGACCTTGTACAAACAACAATAGATGGTCTTCGAGAATCATGCGAGACATTTCTCTCATCTGTAAATGGAAGAGAAGTTCAACCCAACTTCGATAGATTATGGCATGATTGCTTGGAAAAAGAGGGTTGACTTAAAAGCATAAATGAACCCTCAACAGTGAAAGACCATGCTCTTTCATCCAAAGCCAAGAAATGGAAGAAGTTTCCTCAACACAAATGAAAAGGTAAGAAAACTCAAGGTAAGCACTCTCACTCTCACTCTCATTTATCTAAAGTAAGATGCTTTAACTATAACAAGCTAGGTCATTATGCAAAATACTACAGGAACCCTCCTTCACAACATAAACAAAAAGGCAGGTTCCATGCTTCAGTTGCAACTAAGGAAGAAGAGCCTCAAAGAAAGTGAACCATATCTGTTACTAAAGAACAATAATAGTGGAAAGAAAGTTATATTGTTTGAGCTCTCTTCGGTGTTGTCACCAAATCAAAATAAATTTGGTTAGTGGACAACGAGGCCTCCAAGCACATGACCGGTTTCAAACAAAACCTTGTGAACTAGCGAGATAAGAAGTTCAATGTAAAGGTAGAATTGGGTGATGATGGTACTTATGCCATCAAAAGAGTTGGATCAACATCTTTTCAGCTTTAGTCAGGTAATGTATTTCATGTTGAAGAAACTATTTATGTTCATAGTTTAAAGAAAAATCTTATTTCAGTTGCAGTTCTAGAAAGTAAAGGGTACACAGTAGGGGTAGAGACCTTGAAAGCTACTGTGTAATCCTATTTATACAATGAGACCTTGAAAGCTTATCGAATCTATGTGCCAGGGAAAAAATATATAGAGGTTAGTAGAGATGTGACCTTCCATGAGGAAGATATCTTTCGTCGTTCTAGAGAACTTCCCTATGATACAAAGGAGCATGAAGCTCCATCTCTAGAACCTTCAGATTCACAACTTTCAGATGAGCAGAGGGAGCAGTCCAGAGAGCCTTCAGTAGACCCTATAAGGGATTCTATTGAGTTTCCCCTAGAGAAACCTCATGCCAAAAGGAAGCCAACATGTTGTTGTGAACTTTTAAAGGAAGCAGAAAAACATGCAACACCTAAAGGTACTTTAAAATAAAGCAAGAAACCAGATAAGTACTCACGATTGATAGCTGAGTTGAATCTTGTGATTGACTCTGAAACTTCCACTTTTGATAAGGCTATCAAACATAAAGTGTGGAAGGATTCCATGATAGAAGAATACAAGTCAATATTTAAGAATGATGTATGGGAAGTGGTCCCAAGACCTCGAGGAAAATCAATAATAACCTCTAAATGGATTTACAAAATAAAGCATGTAGCAGATGGCAGTGTTGAAAAATTCAAAGCTAGATATGTGGCTCTTGGTTTCTCTCAGAAAGAGGGAATTGATTATGATGAGATTTTTTCTCCTGTTTCCAGGTATACTTCTATCAGATTCATCATTTCTCTTGTTTCGATCTTTAATTGGAAACTTCAACAAATGGATGTTGAGACTACTTTTCTCAATGGTGAAGTTGAGCAAGAGGTTTATATCATATCGAGTAGCCTAAGGGTTTTGTGATCCACGAGAAGGAATCACATTTCTACAAACTCAAGAAAGCCTTGTATGGATTGAAACAAGCTCCAAGAGCTTGGTATGGAAGAATTGATAGTTTTCTTCAGAGTCTTGGGTTCTCCAAGTGTATATAATATTCTAATTTTTATATAAATATTGTGAAGAATCATCCTGTTATCTTGGTTTTATATGTGGATGATTTGTTCCTCACTGGGGAGGAACATCTGATAGCTCAAAATAAGAGGGAGCTATCATCAGCATTTGAAATGAAGGACTTGGGTCTTATGCATTACTTTCTTTGTTTAGAGGTGTGGCATAAACATGGTGAGATATTTCTCTCACAAAGTAAGTATGCAATTGACGTGCTTTGCAGATTTGGGATGTTGGACTGTAAGTCCATGACCACACCTATGATTTCTAACCTGAAGAAATTACATGATCAAGCTACAGGTTCCGATCCAGAAAACCCTACAATATATCGTTAGATTATTGGGTCCTTGATGTATCTAGTACATACCAGACCGAACATTTGTTATGCAGCAAATGCCCTCGGTCTGTTCATGTGTAATCCAAAACACATTCATATGATTGTTGCTAAATAGATTCTCAGATATGTCCAGGGGACTATAGCTTATGGAATCAGATACACTTCTAGTGGAGGTGTAATGCTTCATGGCTATACAGATTCAGATTAGATGGGTAGTATAGTGGATCAGAAGAGAACTTCCAGATATTGTTTTAGTTTGGGTTCAACTATGATCTCCTGGTCCAGCAGAAAGCAGGGCTCCATAGCCCAAAGCACTACAAAGGCATAATACATTGCTGGAAGTGTTGCTAGTAGAGAAGCAATGTGGCTCAGAAAGCTACTCTCAGATTTGTTCAGTGCTGAGATGGAACCCATAGTAATTCACTGTGATAACCACAATTGTATAAAGCTCTTTGAGAATCTTGTGTTTCATGACAGATCGTAAAACATTGAGATGAGATATCACTATGTTTGGAACATGGTGCCGAAGAACATTCTTAGTATTCAGTATGTTACAACAGTGAAATAAACTGTAGATATTTTGACCAAGCCCCTGTCATCGACAAAGTTTGTATACTTTTGAGACAAGCTTGGTGTTGCTGAGAGGGAGTGTTAAAATTAATGTAGCCACAAGAGCCATTCTTCGAGAGGATGGCAAAGAGCCTAGTTTATATCTAGGGCCCCCAATACACTCCTGGGGTTCTTGGTCTAGGACCAAGTAGTTAGAGCCATGGAAAAAGACCCTAGTTGGGCCCCTAGTGTATTGTTGGGGTTCTTGGTCAAGGACCAAGCAGGTTGATGGTATAATTCCCTAGATGTACACTAGGGCCCCTGGATGTGTTCCAGAGAATCCTTGCTCAGTGCTTGGATTGATCCTTGGTTGTGTACCTTGGTGGTTAAGACCCTAGTTGTGATCTAGGGCCCTTGGATGTGTTCTAGGGTATCCAAGTCTGGGACTAGGTAGTTTCTTGGCTAAGTACTAAGCATAGATGATGTGTGACCTTCTTCTCTCTCGGGATGGTCCATGTGACCTAGGAACAATTAAGAAGAAGGGCATGATCACATCATTAACCCTCCTCATATGATGTGATGATAAAATCTTATAAGTTATATCATGAGACTCATGTGGACGTTCTTCCATTAAAGAAGAACTTAAATTTTGACTATGTCTTATTGTTTATTAATGAAACCCCCCCTTGCTTGAGTTCTGTCCCCTCTATTTGTTGATGACGTATTGGTTCCTTCCTAAAGAAAAGTTGGCCGCTTTTCTTGAAACCCCTCTCATTGACTTGTCTTATTTCCTTGATTGACTTTTTGATTTGTCATTTAATATTTTAAATGTTAAAACATTATTTGTTATTTGTTAGGTATTAAACCTAACCCTAAATTTATGGAAAGTAATATAAAGTTGATAGCCCTAACCTACCTATCTAAAACTATAAAAAGGAGTGACCTATTCCTCCCTTGACATTCACTCACTCTCTTAGTTGAGTCTTAGACTGAGGTATTTTTGAGCCCCTTCTTGATCACGTTGTTAAGTGGATGTGACTCTTTTGGATAGGTCTCTTAGCTCCTCCCATGTGTATTTATTTTCTGCTCTAGCCACCATGTTTTTTATCCCTTTCAACCTTGTTCTATTTAGTCTGTCCCTGACCTAAAAAGGTCTTTCCCAGCCAGCAATAAAGGGTGTTATTTTGTTGTTTTGGTACCTTCTTATTGTGTCACCATTGTTGCCTTATCTGTGTTTCCTTGCTGCCTTAATGGTGTTTCCTTAACCTTCTACTGGTGCCGCCCTTGTATGCTACCTCTCATTTTCTCCAAGTAGCCTTAGTACCTTGAACATGGTTTGTTAGGGCTACCTTTGAACTGTTGGTATTTTTGTCTTTTGCTATAACATTTTTTGTGTTTCATGGGATGAAAATAGTAAGGTTGTTTGTGGCCTCTTTTACATCCACTCGGATGGATAGTGGTGTCCTGCTTTTAGCCCTATTACTTGACAGTGGCATGGCCTTTTGATTCGCCAACTAATTTGTTTTATGGTCTACTACCCTAAAAGTTCTTCTTGGTAATTGTCCTAATGATCATGATGAGATCTACCCTAAGGGTTTGATCCATGATCCCTTAAGATTTTTATGAGCATAGATCAAGGAAGGCAACAACAACATATCATGTAATTTTGTTCCTTGTTTCAACTAAAGTAATAGTTAAGTAAATGCTTTGTTATTTACTGTTTTATGCTATTAGATTATGCATCAGAAATTTTAATGTCTTGTTGATCCTAAATTACAGTAGTTAATGTTTGGAAATTAAAAAGAAAATATTTATGTTTTATCTAGCTACTGTTTTTGCCCTTAAATTCTAACAACAATCCCCTAGTGTAGATCACCTAACTCCATCAATATTTATAAATCTAGGCACCCATTCATCAAGCCACTAGCCAACTTGTCTGCCATGCCACACATGTTCACAGAAAAGGTTGCATGTTGCAACCTTACTTCATATCTAGACAAGTTCACCTAGCTCCTTTGGTGCATCCAACTCGTCTCCATCCATGGAGAGGGTAGTCTATCCATAGGCGCACCCAACTCTGTCCAAAATGAGACGCTTTATCTATATGCAGGTGAGACCAAGCCCAACTATCTGCAATTCATCGTGCACCTTGCCAATGGGCTAAGGCAACTCAATTGTTTGAGATAACCATATATGTTAGTGAAACGAAGGTACCCGAAGACACTCTAGGTGGGGGTATTACATCCTCCCACACTAAAAATCATTGTCATCTTCGACACAATCCTTGAGAACCTCTTGTCCTGAAGTCACAGTCTAAATCCATGCATCCATTCGATCTCAACACCCAACTATCCACACTATTGAAGCCAAAGTTGTCATGCAACTGCCATCTGTCCACTCCATGACCAAGTGCCTCTTTGTCCAACTCTATCATCAATGCCTCTAGTCATTATTGTCTTCTACTGTGGTGGTTGCAATCTTATATGTCATTGCCATCGTTATCTCCTACAACTGTAATACGACCTTCACACATTATCAATTTACACATTGTGTATAGATTTACTTGAGTTATTTATAGTGATCTCTTATCTCAACTACTAAACTATAATCTTTTATTTTTATTGAAAATCCAAGTATGGGTAGAAAATGTAGCTCCACACTTGATAATATGCATTAACATGAGACATTCATAAATATAATACAGAATGATCATTAGTCTTCACCTTTTTGAGTGACTCTTCCTATCACCTATGACTCTTCCAATTTTATTTACAATTTACCATAATATGAGGATTAGGTATTCATCATTCCCCACCTTAATATGAAGGGGTGCTTGTGAGTCCAAGCATCATTCTGAACTTTTCAAATTTTTCTCTTCCAAGTGCTTTGGTGAAGATGTTCACAATTTGATTATTTGTGGAATGATGTCTCACGTGAATAGCCTTGGCCTCTACATGATATTGAATTAGGTGATACTTTGTGTTGATGTGCTTAGTTTGATAATGGAATATGGGATTCTTGGCCAAATTGATTGCAAAAGTATTGTCCTACAAATATTCAAGTATTTTCTTGAGCCACACAATCTCCTTATTACTTCTGCAACTGCCACATATTATGTCTCTATCGTGGAATCTGCTGGAATTGACTATTTGCATGATCTCCAAGAGACAACTAACGATCCAAGACTCATGAGATAACCTTATTTTGACACTCCATTTTTTGTATCCCCTACAAAGTTTGAATGAGAATATCCAAACAAGTTGAAGTTGTTCACCTTAGAGTTCTCGAGTCCAAAATCTCGAGTTCCCTTCAAGTATTTTATAACTCTTTTTGTAGTAGACCAATGTCCTTCACAAGGATTTTGCATGAACCTAGAAAGAATCCCAACAACAAATGAAATATCTGGTCTGTTGCTGGTAAGGTAGATAAGACTTCCCATAAGTTGTATGTACTTGGTTGCATCCTCAAATTCATTCCCTTCTTTTGATGTGAGCTTCAAATTTTGTTCCATTTGATTAGAGATAGGGTTACACTCAACCTTGCCAAACTTGTTTAACAATTCTCCAATGTACTTCTTTTGGGAGATGAATATGTACTTTGGATTTTGAATCACTTCAATGCCCCAATAGCAGTGAAGATGTCCCAAATTTGTCATCTCAAAGCCTTTATTCAACTCTTTCTTTATGGATGCAATATGACTTTCATTGTTCCTTGTTATCAATAAATCAACTACACATACTACAAAATATACCACAATTTTTCCAACTTTCTTGATGAATAGAGTTGAATCGTCAAGATTGAAGTGCTTGAAATTCAATTTTAGAAGATGTCCAGTTAGTTTTTTATACCAGTCTCACAATGCTTGTTTCGGGACATATAAGGATTTGAAGAGCTTGCATACTTTATTTTCTTGTTCCTTTTACAACAAAACCTCCTCGCTAAGACACAAATACATTATTTTTCAAGTCTCCATTCGAGAAAGAAGTCTTCACATCCATTTGATGAATTTTCCATCCATTTTATGCTTCCAAGGAAAATAGAGTACGAACGGTGGCCCATTTTGTTATTGGGGCAAAAGTCTCCTCATAATCAATACCTTCTTTCTATGTAAATCCTTTTTCCATGAGCCTTGCTTTGTGCTTTTCAAGTGAGCCATTTGATTTGTACTTGTTCTTGAAGACCCACTTGCAATCAATTAGTTTGGTTCTGAATGGAGGATCCACCAACTTCCACATCCCATTCTTGATGACATCATCATATTCCTTCCGCATGGCTTCTTTCCACTCATCATGAGAAGTGTCTTCTTCAAAGGAAGTTGGTTCAAAGTTACTATATAAATTCAAATCGAAATCATATGAAGCATCCATATCATCCATATCACTTGAATTTGAATGATCTACATCACCTCCATATTTTCTTGAGGAACTTCTAGTTCCTGTCTTTCCAACCTCATTAGGATGAACATTGTCAAGTGTTTTTATGAGCCATTTTGGTGGACCTTTCTAATATGGTATAGATTTCTCAATTGATTGAGATGATTCAGAATTCTCATCAAGTCTCGACCTTTCAATCTTCTCAATCACATCATCCAAATGAACTTCAAGTTCTGATGAAGTGGCCAAAAATTCTTCACGCGGGGGAGATGGTGCTTCAAAAGGAGATTCCATAGATTGATCCAAGCTAGGGATCTCCCCTTCAAGATTTGGAATCTCATCATCAAATTAATGATATGTATTTACATGCATGAATTTATCTATATGATCAAGTTGCCTCTCAATAGTTTTGTCATTCTTTGAGGTTTAAAGATAATATACATCTCTGGAAAGAACGAATTTATTGTTTACCTCATTGTAAAGACGATATGCCTTGGTGGTATTTGATTACCCAAGAATATGCTCTTCTGACTCCTTGCATCAAACTTGTTTCTTTGCTCCTTGGGAATTAAGGTATAGCAAGTGGAACCAAAGACCCTGAGATATCTCACCGAAGGAATGCGACCATACCACATTTCATAAGGAGTCTTATTTTCAAGAGCATGAAATGGATGTTTTTTTTTCACATAAATTACATCAGCCCAAAACATCAATTTTACATTTTTGAAAAACATCATAGAATGAACCATATTTAGGAGAGTCTTGTTCATTTTTTCAACTACCCCATCCCTTTGAGGATTGTATGGATTTTTGGTTTGATGTTTTAACCCATGTTGATATCGACAGTTTCCAAATTCATTATATGTATATTCTCTTCCACTATTAGTATGAAGAGAGCCAATACGACACTGAGCTTCATTTTGAATCCATACATGAAAATTTTTAAAAGTTTCAAAAGCATGTGATTTATCTTTCAACAAGTACACCCAACACATCCTGATGTAATCATCAATAAAAGACATGATATATTTGTTGTCATTTGCAGATGGAATGGGCATGGGGCTACACAAATTAGAATGTATGAGTCCAAGTTTTTCACATGCTTTGGAAGTAGAATCATGAAATGGTTGTTTGTTATGCTTTCCAAGGATACAAGCATCACATTGCTTTAAGTTCCTAAGAATAGTAGGCAAACTAGAAACACCATTATTTTTTAGCAAACAAAGGTTTTCATAATTAATGTGACCAAATCTGACATGCCGCAAGAGACTAGATGACATTGTACCTTCATTGCGATGAGAGAGGTATGCATAATTGTGTGCATGAGCATATGTCTCTTTCAGCTTCAACAATCTTCCATATTCCACTCTGATCATGATGACCATTGTGTCAGAAGCCTTCCTTATTTCGACTTTACCACCAAAGATATGAATAAAGTGGCCTTGATAATGGATGTGCACAAGAGACAACAAGTTCCTTCACAACTCAGGATGATAGGGCACATCATGCAAAAGAAAATTCGGGAGTTCAGGGAATTTAAGCTTGATGGTGCCAATTCCCAAAGGTTTGAGACTTGATTTATTTGCAAAATAAACTATGTCATCTACATTGTCATTGAAATATTCGAAGAAGTCTCTCGGGAAGGGCATGTGGCAGGTTTCACCCGTGTTAAGCAGCCATGCATCTCCAAGAAGCAAATGATGTGTTAAATGAATCTTCGGTTACTCCTCTATTGCAATGGGAAATAATATAATGAGCAGATTTAGGTGCTTTAACTTTCACCATATTTGATGTTTTACCTTTGTCTTCTTTTTTATTCTGTCTGTCTTTGATATTCTCCCATGGGATTCTACAATTCTTTGTTTCATGCGACCGATTCTTTCTGCAACGATCACAATGAATATTAGATCTCTCGCCTTGGTTGTGTCTACCCTCCTACCTATGAAATTCTTTCTTCCACATCTTTTTTTACTTCCTTATCCTCTAGAAGAATCACGCGGTTGATTATTCCCTTTATGAGCAAGGAACACAGTCTCACTAGTGGATTGAGATGACTTATTTCCAAAGGATTTCTCACATTCTGCAACTTTCTCCACCAAAGTTTCAAATGTAATGGATTTCATTTTACCACTAGCTTGCAGGGATTCAAGGTAGTGAGAATATGTAGGGTAGAGGGCCTTAATAAAGGTTGTGAGAGGAAGGTTTATCTTCACTCTAGTGGCATCATTGTCATGCATTATGGCTTTGATATCGAAATCCAAAGTCATGGGATCTTCATTCTTCAACTCTAGGTTGAAGAGCTTCACCAACAATTGTATAAATTCCAATTTTGAGTGAGAGTCATACAAGTATTTCAATTTCCTCAAATTACTATTGGAGTCATTAATGGAAAACAATATGACGACTCACATCTTCACTTACTGTCGCAACAATCACAACATATGCTTTCTAGTTTTTGTCCTTCAATATGGCACACTCCTTATTTGATGTAGGAATGGTTGGTCTAATACTCTTAAACTATGCTTCTGATTCAACTTCTTCTTCACTGGCAGTTGTTGCTTCACAAATTCCATTCCTCAAGTCGTTAAAGATCAGAGTGTGTTTGATCTTTCTGTACCATTCTATGTAATTTTATTTACCAGTCAGCACAACGCTAAGAACGGAGAAGAGAGAATGCATCTTCTAGTATAAATCTCTTGATGTCTGTACTCGCTCCTTCAAAATCAATTCAAGCATCCAACAATTTGTATAACTTAGGGTATCCTTAGTCAGAACCCTATTAATATAGACTTGGGTTTCCAGTGAAAAGGGCAGACTCAAAACAATTCAATAATTATGTCAGTAAGTTTGATATGATTAACAAAGCCCCACTATAAACATAAATTTGACATTTGCAAATTAAATGACAATGCATAATAACATGGTTATGAGAGTGCAATATAGGAAATAATCTATTACAAATGGATGATTCAATCTGATCCTCTTTTAAAAATACAATCTAGTCACTGATTGAATGTTGTTGCTCCCAAATATGAAACTCGACCTCTTATATTCTCACATTCCATAGTCACATCTTTCATAAATTGGGTTTATCGAACTCAAATCTTCTATTTCTAGAGAAAGTGAAGCCATGGGCAGGAGCATGGGTGACTGCAGCTGGTTGGAGAAAATTCATGGATCATATCCATTATTTTTCTTTCTCACATCGCGGAGGTGAACACCGTGAATAGAACATTTGATCCAAGCTCGGGAAGACAATACGACATGACCTCACGATATATTCAATCGAGGAATTTTGAGAGTTGGATTACCACAAGTGGGTATCCTAGTGGCTTCTTCTTCCCATAAGTGATGCCATTTCAACATGGAGTTTTTGAGAGTCAGATTGCCATTTGTGGTCATGGATTATGTAGAGATTATAATTCCAGTGTGGAACTAGAGGAAAGCAAGCACATATATCATCAACTAAGGTCATCTAGAAGTTATGTTGACCATGGTGGGTGCAAGTTCAATTAGCGGTGAGAGGAGAAGGACAGTGGGGAGAACCATGTAAGGGTTTCTACAGTGAACCCACAGGAGGGTTTTTGATACCACTCAAACACAACAAAGGGAACTAGGCAAAGGGTTCCACGTAAAGTGAATGAACGCAGACCATAACATATTCCAAGTGATTATGATGAAGGAGAGGGTGCAGATGGCAAGCTAACACTCACGACAGGGGAGACGAACTGGTAGACATAGGGGCGTTTTTGCACACGAGAGGAAAGGATATGCCCAAAGCATAAAATTATGGAGTTAACCTGCTCTGATACTACTAATATGCTTGGCATGGACAAAAAAATGTTACTCCGCACTTAATAATCTACATTAACACAAGACATTCATAAATACTATATAGAATGATCGTTGGTCTGCACCTTCAGAGTGATTCTTCCTATCACCTAGCACTCTTCCCATTTCTACTATTTATAATTCTTTTTATAATCCTCCATGCAACTAACATAGGGGGATATTCCCCACATAGTTAGACTACCTTGCCGTCTTAGCAGTTACACACTAGCCGGAGACTATTAGCTGTAGATGGGTGACTATTGGGAATAATCCATTTAAGGAGGCATGGGACTAAAGAGCTTCTTCACTGGTAGCTCATGGATTCTTTTTATGGTTCGAAGTGATTCTTCCTATCACCTAGAACTCTTCCCATTTCTACTATTTATAATTCTTTTTATAATTTACCATAATCGTAAGGATTATGTATTCAACATTTATACTTATATTTATATTTGAAAACATTATTTTGGTCATTTTAAATTTATGTTTATATCTTTTGTAAACTTTAACATCAAGGCCATATCGTTATGAATGTCTATGCCTGATTTGTCGTCATATTGTAAATAATTATGCAATATAATTATTATTTTTATGTTAATAAGGTGATATTTTAAATTATTTATTTTATTTTAAAAATATTTATAATACAAATTGATTAAGATTATTATACAAATTATTAATATATTAATATATTATTATACAGCCTGAGTGGGCCTAATGGTTAAGAACATGTGTTTCCTCTTAAGAGGTCACAGGTTCAAATCCAGAGGGGGGTAGGGTATGTATACCTTCGTAGACTTTACCAGTCAAATCGTTGGGCGGAAGGGGGTCTCTTGTCCCATAAACAAGGGGGTCTCATACAATAATTTGGTGTGCTGGCCGTGACCTTAAAAATAGATTATTATTATTATTATTATTATTATTTAGATATTAAAATATTTATAAACTTTAACATCAAGGCCATGTTGTTATCAATGTCATATTGTAAATAATTATACAATATAATTATTATTTTTATGTTAATAAGGTGATATTTTAAATTATTTATTTTATTTTAAAAATATTTATAAATTAAGATTATTATACAAATTATTAATATATTAATATTTAGATATTAAAATATTTATAAACATTAGCATCAAGGCCATGTTGTTATCAATGTCTATGAATTTCAAACAACTATATGATACAATTATTATTTTTGTGTTTGGTAATGTGCTATTTTAAATTATTTATTTTATTTTATTTTCAAAATATTTTTGATATTTGTAAGAATAATAATAAATTGTTAGTATTTTTTTTCTACTTATTAATTTTTTATTTTCAAAATATTTTTTATATTTGTAAGAATAATTATAAATTGTTAGTATTTTTTTCTACTTATTAATGTGATAATATTTAAATATTTGGATAAATTTATCAATTTTTTTTTTCTTTTATTGCACCGAGAGCACTGAGGTGCTCTACAACCAAGTATGGCGAAGATGTTACTCTTGGTGCTCTACAAATCAGTATGGGGAAGATATTGAGGCGTTAATGGGCAACCCAACAAACATCCACATGAATACCAAGGAAGGCGCACTCCCTCAACCAACTAGATTCTTGGAAGGTGCACCCTCTCAGCTTATTGGAGGAGAAGAACAATTGGGTGAAAGTCCCAATGAAGTAGTTGATCAGATCTAGCTAACTAATTGTTAGAAGCTAGTTGTAGCTTAACCTATTCAAGACATCATGTAATATCAGGCATCTATATAAGACTGCCTCCTATTCTAAATAAAGTGATGGTCATTTTGCTCTTATTTTTGGCGATAGTGTCCAAGTTTTCTTAATCTAGTTAATTTCATGATTATTGCTATTGCAGATCAAATGGTATCAAAGCATTAATTTGAGATGCTTATGCTCTAGTGAGTTTCAAACATAGAATTTTTTTTTATTGGTTGTGAGTGTCTTCACTCACCCAATATTCAGATCCAAAGGTGCACTAGGGGTGGCTCCACCTTCCATCTCTCAGGCAATGTGCTAGGGTTTTCTCCAGACCTCCATTGCCTAGTCCTTTGTGGTGATTTCCAGCTTCTGAGGCTCGCTCATGCCTTAGATTTCCCTCCATATCTTCCAATGCAGTGCACTAGGGTTTCTCTCGCCCTCCACAACTCAGTTCTTTGGTTGTGAGGATCTTCCACTCCCCCCTCTTCTCTAGTTCATGCTAGGGTGCACTAGGGTTTTCCAACCCCTCCCATCTGCTCCACCGTGCCTTCCCAATGTGCGCTTGTCTAGGGTTCACTAGCGCACCCTCCCTTTCAGGATCTAGACGACGTGCTTCAGGGTTGGATCCAGTTCCAGGGTTTTGGATCCAAAGTTTTCCCATCCAGATCTAGCTCTTGATCTAGATCCAAATCTCGAAGAAAATGCACTAGGGTTTTCTCCAGATAGTGTGCTTCAGGGTTTTCCCTCCCTCTTAGGCTCTAGCAACCTTCCTCTTTCATTTCCAGTGCACTCTCCATTCTCAATTCTCAGTTTCTTTAGTATATGAAGATAATACCTCCTCATAGAGACCCCTCCCTCGAGGATTCTACATCTGGGCAATCTTCTCCGATTAAAGACCCGACTCTTTCTCTGAATGAACTCATGCAACTCCATCGAAGATCCATAATGCCTCTGCAATTGGATACTCATTCCCAATGCTTCATGAGTTCAATTGCAGAGGCATTATGGATCTTCGATGGAGCCATTCGGTCTTACTAACACCCCTTACACTTTCATGAGGCTAATCAATGACATTTTCAAAGCACACTTGGGAAAAATTGTGGTGTTCTGTTTGGATGTCATCTTGGTCTTGAACAAGACTTAGGAGGATCATTTTCTCCTTGTGAGCGATGTGCTAGACTTACTATGCACTCACAAATTGCAGGTGAAACATCATAAATCTTTTTTTGGGCAATCTGCGGTTCTATATTTTGGTTTTGTTGTCTCTGCTGAGGGTGTTAGCCCAGATCCCACTAAATTCCAAGCTCTTGCATAATGGCTAGCGCCTCACTTAGCTCTAGAACTCAAGAGTTTTACGTGTGACATTAATTTTTATCGATAGTTCATTGTTCACTTCTCTCAATTAGCACACCCTCTTCATCAAATCTCCAACTAGAATCAGTTTGTGTGGTCTCCCTTAGCACAAAAAAAAATTCAATCTCTCAAAATTTCCCTTTGTTCTGCTCTCGTACTTCATTTACCTGATCTTCAGTCTCCCTTTTAGATTGATATGGACACATCTTAGTATGATATTGGCGCGCTTCTTAAACAGGGAGGACACCATGTTACATACCATTCAGAGACTTCATCTAATGCCAAAAAAATTTATAACACTTATGAAAAAGAGTTCTACAATATGGTCCGAGCATTGAAACAATGGTGCCATTACATCCTAGGGAAAAAAACAATCCTCCACACAAATCATCATCCGTTGATTTTCATCAATTCTCAGACTAAGATACAGGAGCAACGCCATTTAAAGTGGGTTGCTTACATTAAACAATTTTAGTTGGTGATTAAATACAGGAAGGGCACATCCAATCAGATGGTTGATCTCTTGAGCCAACCCCCTATGCAGGTACTTCAACTCATGGCTATGCATTGTGTTTCCTATGAGGCTTGGAAGCTTCTCTATGCTTACGATCCCTTCTTTGTAGAGATATGGGATGTTACGTAACATCCCGGTGAGGTCAATCAAAATCCATTTATGGATTACACAATCAAATATGGGTGGCTATATAAACTCAATAAATTATACATCCTAGGTTTTGAAGATCATCTTACTTTGATCAAGGAAGCTCACGCTTCCTCCTATGGTGGCCATTTTGGGTCTTTGAAAATAGTTCAATGCTTTCAACAACATTTATTTTGGCCTTCTATGAATCTTCAAGTGGAGAATTTCATTCGTGCTTAGGCATTGTGTAGTCAACATAAACCTGCCAATCATAAATTTGGTTTGTATATGCTCCTTCCTCTTCCTTCCCTCCCTTGGGACTCTCTTTCTATGGATTTCCTTAGTGGTTTACCCATGAACTTACAAAAACATGATGTTGTATGGATTATTATTTACCATTTCAACCACACTTTGGCCTTCCTACTAGCATCATTTATGATTGTGACACTTGTTTTCTCAACACATTCTGGAAAACATTGTGGGATTTACTAGGTTATCAACTCAAATATTCTACTACCTTCCATCCTCAAATGGACGACCGAATTGAGGTAGTTAACTGTAGCTTTGTCCACGCTCTTCACATTCAATTTTCCAAAACTAAATAGTGGGATACAACCCTCCATGTCATTCAACATAGTTATAATTTTGTTGTACATATTTCAACTGGGATGTCTCCTTTTGAGGCCTCCTTTGGATATCAACCTTTAGCCCCTTATGAACTACCTCTCACCTTGTATCCTTATGACACTCCACACCAACAATAAGAAAAAACATACACCCTTTCATTTTTGCAGACTCTAGCACAAAAACATGCCCAAGTTTTTGAAGCGCTAAAGGAAGTGCAACATTGCTACAAAGCCTACCGTGATGTTCACCATTCCCCTATGGTTTTTACTCCTTGTGATAAAGTTTGGTTTTACATGGAAAACCAATGTTTTAAATACCAATGTCATCACAAAATGAATCCTCTCTGCTATGGCCCTTATATTTTTCTCCAACATATTAGGGACAATGCTTACCGCCTTGACTTTCCACCCCAACTAGGCATTCATGATGCAGTGAATGTGAATAGTCTGAAATGCTATGAACCCCCATTACTGGAAATAATGTCACTGTCTCTCATCATGTTGAGTTAATCCTTGATTTCCAACCTCCCTTTCTCTAATACACCTTACTTGAAACTCACCACACCACCACCTATCATCAACAACATACCTCTTACCTTGTTGGGCACATAGGCCAAACTCCTGCTTAGGCTAAATGGTTTTCAGAAGTTTTCATGCACAAACATTTTCCTCATTTGCTGATGGAAGTGGGGACATTTCTAGGATTAAACACGGAGGAATCGAGAAACCCAACGAACATCCACATGAGTCCCAAGGAAGGTGCACTCCCTCATCCAGTTGGATTATTGGAAGGCACACTCTCTCAACTTATTGGAGGAGAAGAACAATTGGGTGCAAGTCCCAAAGAAGTAGTTGATCAGATCTAGCTAACTAGTTGTTAGAATCTAGCTATAGCTTGGCCTATTCAAGTCGTCATGTAATAACATGCATCTATATAAGACCGCCTCCTATTCTAAATAAAGTGATGGTCATTTTGCTCTCAGTTTTGGTGATAGTATCCATGTTTTCCTGTTCTAGTTAATATCTTGAGTATTGCTATTGCAGATCAGTTAGTGTGACGAGGCGTTAGGTGATTCACTTAATTAATAAAAATCAAGTCTGATTAATTAATATAAAAAAATTGACTTAATTAAAAACAACAACAACAACAATAATAAAATAATAAAAAATAAAATGAAATAATCAATAAAGTCAACTTAATTAAAAAAACAATAATAAAAAAAATAAAAGATAAAATGAAATGAAATAATAATAAAAAAATTACACCTTAAGAAATTGGATCCCTCTCGATGCTTGATAGATTAGGTTTAACATGGGTCTATGTTGGTTATAGTTTAGTAATATAATAGTTATACTTGATGAACAAATTAACAGTCATTAATAAAACAAATGTCAAGGCATTAATTTTTTAGTAAATCATATAATACCATTTAACTATAAATTAAAAAATGTCACATGTAAATTTGTCTTTTGACTGTGTTGTACTAACAACCCACGAAGACGCGTCGAAAGACAACAATGACCTTTTATTTTATGCTAATCCAATGACTTTCGAGAGATTCTCTTTACATACCTCCCCTTGCCAATCCTTGCCATGTCCCTTTTCTCAATAAAATTCTTAGGACTAAGGAATGCATAGACAATGTGAGAGTGTGCACGAGTGGGAGGGAAATGAAAATCTCTCTCTCCAAGGGATTTAAAAGAGGGATATTACCTAGCTTCCTAGCATTGTCTTGTCTCAAGTCATTTTCCCTTCTTTCTCAATCACATTAATAGAAACCATAAAAATGTTATAGATCGAGCAATGTTTGCACTTCTATGAGTTAAGAGCCACCATAAAAATAATCTATCAAGCGGAATTTGTTTAAATTTTTTTTGATAAACAATATTTACATGCATTTCATACAAATAAGGGGTGGGTCGCAAAGGCAACAACCATGATCATATAAACAAAAACATAACCGAACACAACAACCCTTTGAGGGTGCCAACAAACTCTACGACATGGAAGATCATGCTTCCCCTTGTTTGCCTTTCTTCACTTTTCCACTCATGATTATCGATGTCCAATGTCCTTATTAACAGAGATTGTAGACACTTTCAATAACCATTAGTTGTTGATTGTTCTCATATGGAATTACACCAATAGCAGTGCCATCCTAGTTCTAAGAATCAAATTCACGTACTCTATTTTCATCCCCAAGGATGAATCCTTCCATAGAGGCATTGCCAAATAAGAGGGAGTTGATTTGGAGATGAACCATGCGAAACAATTGAAGATGACTTATAAGAGTTTCCACCTTCCTTAGATGGGTAATAGGACACTATGTAACGTCAACAATATGTGATATAATAAGAGGTTTAGAAGGTTGCACCTAGTGTTTAGGTTTCTAGGTATTCTTCCAACAAGAGGCCACCTTGTGTTCATATTAAAATCGAAACGAATATCAAAAGGCTATTGTTCATACTCAATCTCTTACATCCACCAAAACTCTCCACATTCCAAAATTATGTAGCTAGGAGCCCTATGCTCAAATCAACATTGATTAAAAAACACACAAAGGTAATTGAATATATGGTTAAGGTCTCCTGAATAGTGTAGATAAAATCTCCCAAAGTATCATGAATGGATGTCAAAGTTGTGATATCCCAATACTCTAAGGGTAGGATCATAATCTGAATCAAAGTGGAACCATTGAGAGAACTTCAAAATGTGGATCAAATTTAGGGTTTTAGGGCTTCATGAAGAGACCCACACCACCCCAAAACCAAGGACTGTGAAAGAATGCATCCATGTGATGATATAATTCAGGCTTGAAGCTGGTTTAAGGAGGGACACAAGCTACGAACCTAACTATCGTGTAATGATCAATGAAATACTCAATCCCCTTCAATATCACCAATGGATGTCAGAGTTGTGATATCCCAATAATCCAAGGGCGAGATCAATAATCTAAATCAAAGTGGACCTATTGAGAGAACTTCAAAATGTGGATCAAACTTAGGGTTTCAACGCTTCATGAAGAGACCCACACCACCCCAAAACCAAGGCCCATGAAAGAAAGCATCCATGTGATGATGTAATTTAGACTTGAAGTTAGTTTAAGGAGGGACACAAGCCATGAACCTAAAGATTGTGCAATGATCAGTGAAATATTCAATCCATTTTAGTATCACCAATGGATTTCATTACTGTGATATCCCAATACTCCAAGGGTAGGACCAACAATCTGAATCAATGTGGAACCATTGAGAGAACTTCAAAATGTGGATCAAAATTAGGGTTTTAGGGATTCATGAAGAGACCCACACCACCCTAAAACCAAGGACCGTGAAAGAAAACATCCACATGATGATGTCATTTAGGCTTGAAGTTGGTTTAAGGAGAGACACAATCCATGAACCTAAATATCGTGCACTGATCAGTGAAATACTCAATGCCCTTCTTAACTTGATCTAGCACTAGCTTAATAGAGGGGACTGAAGTTCCCTTTTCCACAGAAAAAAGGAGTAGTAGTTGCATCTAGAGAAGAAGTGCTTGGGCGAGAGACCAATTTATCAACTTAAATGCTCACATTATGTGTCTATACTAAATTTGTTTCTTTATTTATGAGAAACAAGTCTCTGTAGGAGGTTGAACACTTGGTTGTTCCATTAGAATAGGTCGACAAAATAAGGTGTTTGTCTCCCTTGTGAAGATGAAAAACCAAATAAATCATAGCATCTTGATTAAGATTAGAAGTAGATAATGGAAAAGAGAAATGTAGTTGCTTATCGACATAGATCAATAATTGTAATTGGACTAGAAGCCCCTCCCAAACTTGAATGTGCTATGTTAGAAAGGCATCAAACTCCAGTGAGGACATTGACAAAGGGAGAGCATGTTCAAAATTTATTTGAATGAAGATTTGCAAGTCCTCCAACTTTTGCTAAAAACTTTGAGACAATCTATGCATAGGGGATCTAGCACTAGGAATCACCATGTATGATAAAGCAAAGGTTCCTTTGTTGTGAAGGAGTGTGGCTCTTGTCGAAAATCCCCTTGAAGTTGTCCCATAGGCATTTTGATGGGAGAAGGACAAAGTCAATCACTGGTGGTCAACGAAAGATGGATGAGGGAGGAGGGAAGCCAACATCTTGAGCTTGAGTAACTCCATTGCGAACATGAGGTGATGCCTACACTGTGAAACCCTTGTTCTGGGAAAAAATGACATCCATAATTTGGAGAAACTATAGCTCAATGATAGCTCCTCTCATCTCAATCCTCAAGAAGAATATGTTGTTGAAGGCCCACATTTCCCATTTTGGTTAGCCATAAAGATTTGCGTTGCCAGACCTCTATTATAAACCCTAACCTTTGTCAATTTCAGTTTATCTAATAGTTAATGAGTATCTCACAACATCCTTTGTCACATCCTCCCCCATACTTCTATCAACAATTAGCTTGCTAGAAGCTCTTTTTGATTGGCACTAAATGTGTGACTACAATCTACGCATGAATGAATAACAAATACATCGACCTTGTTGAGAAAATACTCCATTAGGTATTCATGGGCCATGGCTCGTCCCCCAAAATCCCCTCCTATATTTGTATATTGTATCCACCTAGATTCCCTCTGGCATTCCAGGGTATGCTATTGTAATGTTAATTTTTCATCACCGCAAAGTCCAAGAAAAGGGGACCAATAGATGTTAATCACTAATGGGGCAATGACAATAGTCCTTTATTGTCTTGAGATAGCCTAAGATAATGATTCTTATATGTTGTATTATAAAGTCTAACTCAATAATTAATATTGCATGTTATAGTTTTTCCGTGGTTCACTCAAATATTGTCAAGATGAATTATATTCTTAAATCCCCAAATCATGTAAATTTTAACATTATGGTTTTGAGTTAGAAGAAAAAATAAACTCGATCATCGATAATTGACACTACATAGAGGGAAGTGAAAATATAACCATCTAATGTCTACCTTTTATCAATTGCAAAACACATTACAAATAAGTTTATTCAAAGCATCCCACAACCATGCAAATCCAATGCAAATACAAACATAAGAATAATACTAATTTTTTTTATAGATTGAGTCATATAAATATTATGAAAAGAAGTTATCTATCTAAGGATAGAGATACAAATGCAACAATGATCTTAAAGAGATGCAACCCTTTATTTGCAAGACGACAACATAAAAAATCCATCCTATAAATATTCTTAAAAAAAATGAAACAAAACATCACCTTGTATGACGCTTGTAACCATTTATCCAATTCAAGAAACCAAATCCCTCAATATAAACAACCTTTACAATGGTTTGATCAAGATTCATATATTGTACTAAAGGGAGGGGATATATATATATATATATATATATTTTTTCATTTTGATAAATTTACATAAATTACCATAATAGAGTGATGATTTCCATTGCAATTATGGACGAAGAAATTACAAAGTGAGAAGTGACAATGGAACATTTGGAGGGTTCTAATCTGTGTAGAATTTTAAGTAATAAGGTAAATTTTCTCTTAGCACCTAGGGAGTTTGTCAAAACTTCCAATGGTACCCTTGTTTTCAAATGTATGGAGGTGACATCCTTAGTAAATGGATATCCTAAGCAATTTTTCATTATTGGTGTAGGAATCGTCAAAGAAAAGGTGGGTTCGCTAGGTCCTCTAGGTATAGTGGGCATGATTGGAGCATGGGAAGGACGATGCAGTTCCCACAATGTCCCTCTATTTGATATTCCTTTCTTTATTTATATAATGCTACTTTAGAGAACATTAAAGGAGAGCCAAGGTTTGATAGGGGAGGAAAATACATTCCTTCTCCATGGGAAAGAGGTCCTATAGATAGTCTTTATGTGCAAAGAGGGCAAACATAATCCTCTATTGGTGAGGGTGTAAGGAATGACCTATGTGTTGAGGAGCTTGTGGGTTATTTGAAAGTATTTTGGGTAAACCAATAATCAAAGGGTAGGGTTTCTAAATGAAGGAGGAAGTGTGTTAAATCAAGTTCAGAGAAGATATGTTTGGTGATCAGAGAAGACCTTATGTTGGAAGAAATTATCTCAATGTAGGAAATGGTCCTAGTTGGTAGATTTTTAGGAAGATATATGAAGTGAAAAATGCTATAGGATTGTCTTGTCAAGGTTTTGGGGGTCAACAATGCTAGCTCTCAAAAATTGGATTCCTTGTTGACCTAAGGGAAGAAAGGGTCATCGTGAATCCTATCTAGGTTAAATTCCATGCATTACCATTAGAGCTTTGGAACAAACACATGTTGAAAAAAATTCAAAATATTATTGGGATTTTTACTAGGTTTGATAAGGATTCAAGTAGCTCGACAGTTAAATTAGTGGCTCTAATTATGGTTGAGATGGATCTAGGCTTAGGGATACCAGACATAGTCGGAACTTAGGTTGGAAATTGAAGATACACCTAGTTATTAGATTACATCAATGTTCCACTTTGATGTAGTTTATGGCATATGTATGGCCATCTAAAGGTAGAATGTACATCTAACATGCCTTACCTACACTATAGGAAGAAGCAAGTATTGACACCAAAGAATAAGGAAAGCATATTGGAGTCAAACCCAAAAGTCCCTAGCAATGGTAGTGGTATCAAGTGTGTGGCTTCTAATTCCCCTCAGGTTATTAGAGAGGAAATTATGGTCACATCCAAGGACCCTTTCGAAGGGGATCTCTCCCAAACCGTTTTTTTTTCTTTCTCTAAAGGTTGATGCTTTGGAAGATTACATTCGATAAGTGGATGACAGGGAATATCACCCAAGTATTTCCTCCTCATTTCAAAGAAATATGATAGTTCTTTCTTCCCTTTCATTTCGTATTTCATCCATTATTATGGATTATGTCTAGAAGGTTTTAGGTAGGGATCCGGAGACTTCTAGTAGGTTGGAAGAGGTAGGGGTTTCAAAATGACCCCTTAGTTAAATTCTCTTCCCATAAAAGGTTTTTTATTCCTAAAAAACTAGTACTCTACCATGATCACCCATAACTCTAGGGAGGGTTTGGAGGCTTCGACATTTCCATCAACTTACTCTTCTACAAGGACTCATGAGAAATCACTTCTAAAGTGTCTTTTTCCCAAGAAGGATGTGAAGCACTACTCTATAGACAAGGTTATAGGATCCAAGCTTCCGAAAATCCATTTTCCTTGGCCCAAAAAATCCTCGCAACTCACTTATTCCTACTTGTTGTCTTATTATGGATGCTTCAATCTCAAATGTAGACCAAGCCTCCTTAGACTCCAAGAAAGTATAGGCCAACCTAAGCTCAAGAAATATTTGAAATATCATTTAAGATCTTCCAAATATTGGGTAGAATAATCCTACATTGGAGAGGTGGTAGGTGGGTTGGGTCTAGATCATGATGGAAAATCCTCTACTCCTCCCTTCAATTGTTAAACCATTATTTAATCCCTACAAAAATCTAGACAAAATTTCGCTCTCTGGAATCTGGTAAGATCGTATCATGGGTTAGTATTTATGGTCTTTACAATGGAAGGAGAGAGATTTGGGATGATTTATTACAATGGATTACCTTAAGAGGAATTTCTTATATAGGGAGGTGATTTAAACCTTTTTACTAGAAGGGTTGAAATTCAGGGTGAGGGTACTAGAAAGGACTGCTTAGCAGACTATTTTCTTCGTAATATTGTGGATTTGGGTTGTGTGAAGTGGAGCCTATTAGTCTTGTTTTGACATGGATGAATCTAAGGACATGTAGTGGGGGAATCTCAAAATACTAGATAAATTCTTGGTGTTTGAAAAGATGTTAGTTTACTTTGATTGGCTCATAACATGGGTTGACCATGGTGGATTTTAAGACCATTCTCCAATCTTTCTCCAGGTGGAAAAGGATGAACATAAACTAGTTGGCCCATACAAATTCAATCCTATTTGGTTTGAAGATGAGGCATTCTTAATCTTGTTCATGAAGAATGAAAACGTTTTTCTCCTTTTGTACGCGAGTCATTGAATGTTTTTGTTTGTAAAGAATTCAAAAAGAGTAAAAAAACAACTTTATCATAGGCTAAGGAAAAGTATTGGTCTTTGTAGGAAAATTTAGTTGAGATGGAAGCAAAGTTTACCAAGTTTTATGGCCAAAATGACAAAGGGATATTCTTTGATGAAGAAAAGTCTCAACGTAATATTTTTTAGGACAAAAAAGGGAACTACTTGATTGGGGGGACTCCAAATGGAAGATCAAAAGTAGAGCTTTGTGGCTTGCACAAGGGTGTGAGATACAAAGTTTTTCTAAAATTATGCTAAGAAAATGAAAAATAATATAGGAAATGAATTGTGAAGACAAAAAAATAGTTATAAGATTTAAGGAGATTGTATACCTACAGATTTCCCATTTTAAAAGTATTTATTAGGAGCTTGAAAGAGAAAATATAGAAGAGATCATCAAACTAACCTCTTACTTCCCAAGGTTCATAAATGAATAAGCCAATGAGGAGCTTATGTTTGAAATAACCAAGGTTGAGTTAAATATGGGGTGGAGTCCTTCCAAAAGGACAAGAGTCCTAGAACAGATGGTTGGTCTATTGAATTTTACTTAGGTTTTTGTGATTTTATGGATGAGGATTTGTTAAAAGTAGTTGAAGAATCCATAATTTCAAGACAATTTCTTGGATCCATCAACTCTACTTTAATAGCTATAACTCCTAAAAGAGATGACCATACATCTCTTAAGGAGTTCAAACCTACCTCTCTATGTAGTTTCCTATATAAAAGTAGTTCAAAGTTCATTGCCAAAAGAGTGAAGGAGGTATTCTCTAATACTATTTGAAAGGAGGAGTTTGGTTTTCTCATAAATAAATGAATCCATGGTGCTATTGGGTTTACCTAGGAATCCCTTCACTAGTCAAGACCAAATAATTGCAAGCTATGGTAATTAAAATTGACTTCTCAAAAGATTATGATATGGTAAGTTGGTTGTGTATTGGTTTAATTATCATCCATATTGGGTGTAGTGTGCCCTTTGTGAATTGGATAATGGGTTGTCTCAATTAATTTTCCTTCTTGGTACTAATAATTGGATTTGACTCAAGTTTTCTCAAGCCTTACAAAGGTCTTCATCAAGGTTGTCCTTTGTCCCCTTTAATGTTCCTCATTGTAGGAGAAAGTTTGAGTAGGATGGTAAATGAATACTATATGAGTGCATATATCAAAGGTAACAAGATTTTTAAGAGTCTCTTATCTTTATACCATTTTCTTTTTGGGGATGATGTTTTGATGTTTATGAATGACACCCTAAGAGAAGCTCTAAAATTCAAAGAAATATTGGTTTTGTATTATAAATCTACCATGATGGAAATCAACACTAAGAAATCTTCAATATCCTTTAATAGGGTGCACTAAGATTAAGAAGATACAATCATCAAAATTTTATCTTTTCAAAGCACTAAGTTTAATCAATGATTTAAATACCTAGGTTTTATGCTTAAGTCGAATGCTATGATTTCCATGATTGGAATTGGTTATACCAAAAGCTTGAAGAAAGGATTACTACTTAGTCAATAGGTGGATATCTATTGGTGGTAGGTTGACACTTGTTAAATTTATTCTCAAAGCTATCCTTGTGGTTGGGTGTTTATGTGCTAATAAGTTTAGTGTTGAATGGATGAAGAAAAAAATTGACTTCTAGAGGGAATGTGTGATGTTCTATACATAATTAGAGGAATATAATTGTATTATTGCCTTTGTACATATAGAAAAAACCCACATTTCTTTAAACAAAGAGCATTTCATATGAAGTGACTCACATAAGTTACAATTTCATCCAATACTAATTAACAAATCAGGAAAAATCCAATGGCTAGAGACTATCCAAAAGTCATTGAAATTATATAAAATACATAACTAAAGGAAAATAGCCTATATATGGAAATCAATCTATAATGACACGTAGTGTGGTAAGAAGACTTTCTTGCTAAAATAAAATAACAAATTTAAAAAATAGGCCCAATTCAGATTTCCACTTTTCCAAGAAGCACATGTATTAGAATTTTCATAAACTTAATGGGGAAAATTGCAATTAAAACTCATTTACCATAAGGAACCACAAACATCATAAACCCAAAGGTTAAAAAATCATAAGGTGTGTCAAACTTTGTTTACAAAGTTTTACAAATAGACATTTTTATTGACCAAACTAGCAGCCTCGTCAAGGTCCCTTGAGGCGCTAAGGTGGTACCACATAGGACAAGTGCCCAATGTCACTGCGGCACAAGTCCTTCTTTGCTCAAGCTCAACTCTTAGACTAAAGGATTTTGAGAGGCTTGTCTAACACAATAACTTCACCCGTAAATTAGTAAACCGGTGCCTATGTGATATAGAGGTGAAGGTAGGAGTTAATTATTTAAGCTAACTGATCTAGATGATAAATAACTAACAAAAATAATGCAGACCAACAAAATAAAACCACTCAAAATTCGTAATATAAAGTAAAAAAATAGTGCAAAAGAGCGGTTAAATGGCCTTGGGGTAGAGATAACTCTAGAGGCAAAATCCCCAAGAGTTCACTCACTATGAAAAATGAAATTTTAAGAGCAAGCTAGGAGAAATATTTTTGGTTTTTTGTATTTTATGATTTTTATGTGGTTTCTTTGCTTTCCATGACTTCATAATTCCCACTACTCTCTTAGAAACTACGATTGATCAAAGAAATGACACTTGAATTAAGTGGCAACTTTGCTTGGATGGCTCGATTTGCTGGAGCGGGGGTCAATTTAATTCATCCTCTCCATGTTTACCACCTTTTATGATCTGAATGGATCTAGGGAACATTATAGAAGTTTCAGAAATATCCCAGGAGTCTCAGAATGGCCTCAACAGGTAGAGAAAGGGAAAAAATTCAAAGTTCCCAAAACTCAGTGAAAACAACATGATCGTGAAGAGCGCGTCACAAGATTTCCAACAACGCAAACGACGCCTCAAACAGAGTTACGGATTGAGAGATATTCATGGTCAAAGTTTGGTCAACCCATCCCAATCAACATGGGATGAGTCAACATCCTTACTGTTGACGTCATCATCCATACAGATGACATCAAAATCTATAAAACACACGTGGCAGGAGCAAGAAGGTGACACGTTGCATGCTGATGTCAGCATGATGACGTGGCATCACCAGAGCCTGCCATGTGTCATCCAATTTTGCGTTTTCCGGCCGATCCATGGACCCAATCAAAGGGCGCCATGTGGCACCGCCGAAATGCCCAATGAGGGCATGCGACCGAATTTATAAAAAAAATATATATATATATTAGCAGACCCCACCAAATCTAGCGGAGGTCCCGCTATATCTGGCGGGTCTGCCAAGATAGAACCACCGCCAATATTATCTAGCATTATAACAACGTTCCAAAATGGGGAGGCCCACGGGCTTGACCCCAAGGCCTCCCCCTAGTTTAGCGCCTTAATACATGCACGTTAACCAATTGGGCTAACCACCCCTTTGGTAACTCCGCCCAAGCTTTTTATTTAAAATGTGATTTTCTCCATTGCACACGACGGAGGGAGGAGCGCACCAGTACGCCCAGACTGTATAGGGAATGAACTTCTATGCATAAATTTAATGCATTTAATGTAGAGTTGCACATGGATCGAGGCAGAGAGGCTAGAGGAGACCTGAAGGTGATTGTGTCCGATGGAGACAATTTGACAGTCATTTTTAGGTAATTCGACGACGCGAATCCAATGGCGAGGTTTGTTTTTGCAATAAAGCTTCAGATCAATGAACTAAGTTCTAGAGAAGCCAATGTAAGCATGCTTTTCATTATGTTGTTTTGTCATTAAATGTTGCAGCATAACATGCGTGTTACAGGTCTGAAGGAGCATCGAGAGGCTGGAACAAGGCAACATGATCAACTTATTCTTTCTATCTCTTCTTCCACATCAAACCAATCAGTTACATGTGACAAAGAATTTGTGGTAGTTAAATGATAAGTGGCCAATGAAGCAGTTCTAAATCTCATAGTTTCAAGATCTTTGTATGGGCTTCATATTTATGCTTGGATCTGAGGAGCAAATCTAAGGCATTTGATGGCTCCATGTTGATGGGGGTCATCTTTTATTCTTCCTCTTTTTATGTATTGAGTATGTGGGAATGATATCCATGTCAACATCATGGATTCCTCATGAGCATGAGAACTTGTAAAGATTGTATACATTCTTGATCACATTCCGATCTCTTGTTGCCGTCTTCGAAAAGGGACTTTGACCTTACAACTTGTAAAGGAGAGACATCATTACAGTGAGGAGAATAAAGCGGTTAGGCTTTGGAGCATGACCCGGAGAGGTAGCCCACACCGGGTGAACTCTGTTATCAATGGAAGTGTCATATCCATTATGTGTGTTATGTTCTTATGTTGCTTTTCTGTGAATTTCCGCACATAGGATATTAAATTCAAGCATGAAATATAACACATAAGAAAAACTAAGGAGGTTTTATTCACTTTGGATTCAAGCTTATAAGACTTCAAATTTACCTTTGATTGCAAATCGCTCAAGTAAAACGATCTATAACTGACCCTTTGAAGGAGTGATAGAATCAATCAATTATTGGAAACTAATCACCCCCGGGTTCGGATCATGTGGTATCAGAGCATGCTTGATACCGATTGTAGGTGTTGAATCTGAGGATGGAAAGGTCACCAAAACAGTTGTGGTTCGATGAGCTTCAAGAGCTCGACCAAATGATTCAAGTAGAGAATGTTGGATTGAAGACATTGTTGCATGTTGCAGAAGAAGAGAACCAAAGGTTGCAAGAGAAATTGCAAGCCATGAAGATGTAGACAGGGGAAGGCTCTACAATTGAGACGGTGATAAGACCATCTTGTGACCATGGAAACTTCACCAATTATGGATGCAAGCATAACAATGTAGATGCATGCACACTTCTCCAAGCAAATGAAGATGACCTACAAGCATCTAGAAACCGAGGAGGATTCCTAGAAGCATATTCCACTGATCCTTCTCACCAGGAACAATTGGACACATCTCAAGAAGCAGACCAAGAGTCCCAGTCTAAGGTGGAGGTAAATAAACCATGTATAGTTCCTTTCTTGATTAATGCTGATGATTATTTTGAAATCCTTGAACAACATGCTTCTTGCATCGACTTAAAGTTGATGAGAAAAATGGGATACGAAGGAGGTGGCCTTGGAACCAATGGCCGAGGTATTGTGGATACCATCAAGGTAGTGGTTTGGCCTCGATATGACAAGATAGGATATGTCCCAAAGGATGTTGGAGAAATCTCCAAAACCATTCGAGAAGAAGACCCTAGGATAGTCACTGAGACTCCAGTAGTCAACTATTCATCAGGAGATGAAATTGATTCAGTGCAGGCCAAGAGCACAACTTCTCACGATCGAGGATTCGAGACATCTCCAGGGAGAGAGGCAGACCACGATGAAAGAGTTGAGACCAACTCTTCTTGTCAGTCCGACTCCAGAGGAAACTCACCGAGGTATAAGAAATCTTGAAACTCTAAAATGCCATTTGATTATAAGCATGCTAATCATATAAAACAAATATTGTAGCATCAAAGACCATGCGCTTTTTGTGGATTGAATAACCACGCAATATCCCAGTGTTGGAAGAGAAAATCCTTGTGTAGGAAGGTTATGGCAACCAGAAGAAGGACGAGGATAGAAGATTGATTTCCACACACGAAAAAGAGTAGGTGAAATGCACCTCTGAAGGAGAAAAGCTACAATAGCCATTGTATCAGAGATGGACATCATGAGGCCACTTGTTGGGCCTTACATCCACATCTATGCCCAAATAGGAACAAGAAGACCAGACAGACACCTCCCAAGGAGATAACCACTCTGGCAGTGCTGTAGGGAAATCCACGACTAGGAGAAGACCAACTACCAGAGAAAGGACAACTCGGTAAAGAGGACATGTTCGGCATAATGGCTGAACGAATGGGGAAAATCCTTGAGTTAGTCGAGAGTGGCCATCATTGTAAATCACATGTTGAGATTCAAACCCAATAGAAGGGTATTGTGTAAAAGTGATAATTGTTGATATCACTTCTTTTTCTGGAACATGTTGATATTGTTAGGCCTTGTGAGGTAGTTTGGGTATGGGATTCTTATTGTAAGTCCAATGGTCATGAAACTTATAATGTAACGAATTTTGGGGACCAAAAGTCTTTTCAGTTGGGAGGCGTGATCCAGATGGATCTAGGGAACATCACAAAAGTTTCAGAAGTATCCCAGGAGTCTCAGAATGGCCTCAACAGGTAGAGAAAGGGAAAAAATTTAAAGTTCCCAAAACTCAGTGAAAATAACATTATCGTGAAGAGGGCGTCACAAGCTTTCCAACGATGCAAACGACTTGTCAAACGAAGTTACAGATTTTGAGATATTCACGGTAAAAGTTTGGTCAACCAAGCCTAGTTAGTAGGGGATGAGTCAACATCCATACTGCTGATGTCATCATCTGTACGGATGATGTCAACATCCATACAACACACATGGCAAGAGCAGGAAGGTGACATGTGGCATGTTGATGTCAACATGATGACGTGGCAACACCAAAGGCTGCCACGTGTCATCCAATTTTGGCATTTTCGGGCCGATCTGTGGACCAATCGGATTGTTCCACATGACAGTCCATACACTCCGTGGCGGATGAGGTGGCAGCTGAGGTGGCAGTCTATACAAGATGACGTAACAATCCATACAAGATGACATGGCAATCCATACAGATGACGTTGTAGGCTGACATGGCAGTTCGTACAAGATGATGTGTCAGCATTACGTGGCAGGTATAGTCATCAGCTGCATGGTAGATGACTAGAAAACTGTGGGCCAATAGTTGGGTGCCATGTGGCACCCCTGAAATGCCCAATGAGAGCATGCGACCGAATTTGCAAAAAAAATAAAATATTAGCGGACCCCTCCAAATATGGCGGAGGTATCGCTATACCTGGCAGGTCCGCCAAGATAGAACCACCACCAATATTATCCAACATTATAACAACGTTCCAAAATGGGGAGGCCCGCGGGCTTGACCCTGGGACCTTCCCCTAGTTTAACGCCTTAATACATGCACGTTAACCAATTGGGCTAACCACCTCTTTGGTAACTCCGCCCAAGATTTTTATTTAAAAGGCGATTTTCTCCATTGCACGCGACAGAAGGAGGAGCACACCAGTACACCCAGTCTATACAGGGCACGAACTTCTATGCATAAATTTAATGCATTTAATACAGAGTTGCACACAGATCGAGGCAGAGAGGCTTGCAGGTGACTATGTCCGATGGAGACGATTTGACAGTCGTTTTTAGGTAATTCGATGACGCGAATCCAATGGCGAGGTTTGTTTTTGCAGCAGAGCTTCAGATCAATGAGCCAAGTTCTAGAGAAGCCAATGTAAGCATGCTTTTCATTATGTTGTTTTATCATTAAATGTTGCAGCATAACATGCGTGTTACGGGTCTGAAGGAGCATCAAGAGGTTGCAACAAGGCAACATGATCAAATTATTCCTTCTATGATAAGTGGCCAATGAAGCAGTTCTAAATCTCATAGTTTCAGGATCTTTGTATGGGATGCATATTTATGCTTCGATCTGAGCAACATATCTAAGGCATTTGATGGCTCCATGTTGATGGGGGTCATCTTTTATTGTTCCTCTTTTTATGTATTGAGTATGTGAGAATGATATCCATTTCAGCATCATGGATGCCTCATGAGCATGAGAACTTGTGAAGCTTGTATACATTCCTGATCACATTCCGATCTCTTGTTGCCGTCACCAAAAAGGGACTTTGGCCTTACAACTTGTAAAGGAGAGAAATCATTACAATGAGGAGAATAAAGCGGTCAGGCTTTGGAGCATGACCTAGAGAGGTAGCCAACACCCGGTGAAATCCGTTATCAAGGGAAGTGTCATATCCATTATGTGTCTTATGTTCTTATGTTTCTTTTCTATGAATTTATGCACATAGGATATTAAATGCAAGCATGACATATAACACATAAGAGAAATCTAAGGAGGCTTTATTCACTTTGGATTCAAGATTATAAGACTTCAACTTTACCTTTGATTGCAAATCGCTCAAGTAAAACAATCTATAACTGACCCTTTCAAGGAGTGACAAAATCAATCAATTATTGGAAACTAATCATCCCCTGGTTCAGATCATTTTACCAACGACTAGGATGGGCAACCAGGTGATGCAACCGTCCTCTTTAAAGTGGTGGCTCCACTAAAGATGCAACATATTACTTTATTGTATGGTGACTCCTTTGGTATATGGTGGCTCTTTATTAGTCCTTGTCGTAGGCATGAAGGGACTCTATCAATCGATCCATCGTTGAGTTCATATTAGTTTTCCTGTTGACTTCACATTTTTTCCCAATCTCTAATGTTTTAGATAGAGAAATTATATATATATTTTAATAATATAAAAATCTTCTTCCTCCTCATCTTATTGGAGATTAGATTCAAAGTCTTATTGCAGGATTCGTTCTTACGAATGCTTTATTGCCATTGTTTTATCATTATAACCTAATTTTGCATTTTTTTGGATATGAGATAACCTAAGTTTCTTTGACATGTCAAAAAATTGGATTGTTGGATAAAGTAAATTTTATTAAAACTATTTTATTGAAAGTGTTTTTGAGACCATTAGATTATAATATCATGTATGAAAAATGATCATTTCAAAGAGGTGGTCTTTAAATACATTGATAATTTTATACAAATGATGATTTCAAGGAGTTTGCATTCAATGCACCAAATTCTCTGCACTTGCCACCACCTCACCTCACTGAAATTTCTCTGCACCACCTCACCTCACTGCTTCATTGCATCACTATCACCTCAAAGGGAAGAAATCCCCTGCTCTTGCTTCTAGGGGTTAATTTTGACCTAACCTGATGGAGTTGGGATAGTGAGATGCCAAGGTGGATACAATAGAGACATTGGTTGTTGAAGCCATTGCCCCAAACGAAGGGATATTGCAGACTAGTAGAAAAGAGCTTGCCCCGGCTAGGCCATTCAATCTGACATGAAGATTCCTTGTTGGAAATATGGAACTGTAATAGAAGTGCAACTGCAGAACTCTAAAACATAACTCTAGAACAAAGTCATTCAAAAACAAATATAGCTTTAGCGTTTTGAGCAGGTATGCACCCTTATCGTTTATAAAACGGTAAAAAAAAAATCAGAATAATGACAACAAATAGATTTAAATGCTTTCATACATACATGTGTCTCTGTGTTAATTCAATTTATTTAAATAATATCTAAGAATCAACAGGTTAGAAATATTCCCTGCACATTGATATTCTCTGACCTTGAGGTAGTCGGCCAACCAAGCTCTCATAAATTTCATTTCCCTGTGATAATTTTTCTTTCGCAGCTAAGAACTTGCAAAACTTAGCCCTATATCTTTTTTCCTGCCACTAGTTCAAGGAGAAAAGACGTTACATTTGTCATCCCTACCAATCCTAGTAATATTTTCAACATATCTTTCCGCACATTAAGGACCAACATACATGTGAGCAAAATCACTTGTAACTATTGTATACTTCCAAAATCAAAATCAAACTGTAGCAATTTCAATATTTACACTGAGAAAGAGAAAGGTGTCAGGAAACATATGGTCAAGGATATGTTATTTCCATCTAGACTTGGGGGTTGAAAATGCTGAGTAGTATATCATAGTTCTTTAGGAACAAATTTAGTAACTACAAATCGCAAACATCATAGGCATTTTCAACATCACAACTGAAAATTCCAAGCTGAATCTTCTTAAGAAATTGTGTTTTTGAAACAAAGCGACCTATTGTTTTAGGGGCAATGGATGATTTTTCAAACTGGATGTCAACATGTTGCTTGGAAAGAAGAGCAGGATTAGTTTAAATACTTATGCAAGATTAAGAAACTGAATAATGATGACTATAAATTTTGAATCAAGTCAAAGTATAGGAAAATACATGAAAGAACAAATTGAATTTAATTTTGAGCTAGTGAAATTCAACCCTCAAGCTTAACTCCATTTTCATTAGGCACCCGAGTTCTCCCTATGGTTTTAGGGATATCAAAGTGAACATTTTGATCCTGTTCAAGAACATAGACCAATCCATAATGTAATCAATTTCTCACAATGGCTTAAAATATATCAAAGTGCACATTTTGATTATATCCATAAATATAGACCACTCCATATTATAATCAATTTCTCACCCTGGTTTGGAAGACATAAAGTGCGCATTTTGACTTTATTCAAGAAAACAGACTAATCCATATTAAAATCAGTTTCTCACCATATATTGGGAGACATCAAAGTGCACATTTTGATTATGTTTAATAACATAGACTAATCCATATTACAATCAGTTGGGGTTAGGATTTGGAACCTTGGGTCTTGCAATCTTGAAGGAAGCCTCAATAGTTAGCTCTCCTGTAAGCAGGCCCAAGCCGACAACAATGAAGCCAAATGTGTTTTCTGCTTTTCCTTGCATTCAAAGGATTAAGCTTTCAAAATCCACATGCGAGGTTCCTACAGAAATCAAAGCCAATAACACCCAATCTTTTATGATATAAAATTCAATTGTTACTCACTTTGATGGTATTGAGATCTCTCTCGACAACGAACTTTTAATAAATTATGAAATGTAAATAAAGTTAAGAATTAGTTAATTTAGTAAAATCTGATATCATAGTTTGCTTATGGATTACCAATCTGATATTGTTCAGCGTGTCTCAGGAGGCATAATTCTGGCACCGAAAGGAATCAATGGAAGTATATGTGGGACACGAGACTCAGTTCAAAACTGAGCTTCTTTGCCAAAATTTGAAATCTAGTTTGGAAAATCTCTAACATAAAATTGAAAATTAGTAGATAATCTTGATGGAAAAGACTTCCATTCATTGCCAAAAATATTTATAGTTGAGTAGATAACATTGATGACAATTGTCATGACAGGCAACAAA
>ML799127.1:234504-266942 GCA_009831015.1 Picea engelmannii | reverse complement strand
AGGAAGTGTGTTAAATCAAGTTCAGAGAAGATATGTTTGGTGATCAGAGAAGACCTTATGTTGGAAGAAATTATCTCAATGTAGGAAATGGTCCTAGTTGGTAGATTTTTAGGAAGATATATGAAGTGAAAAATGCTATAGGATTGTCTTGTCAAGGTTTTGGGGGTCAACAATGCTAGCTCTCAAAAATTGGATTCCTTGTTGACCTAAGGGAAGAAAGGGTCATCGTGAATCCTATCTAGGTTAAATTCCATGCATTACCATTAGAGCTTTGGAACAAACACATGTTGAAAAAAATTCAAAATATTATTGGGATTTTTACTAGGTTTGATAAGGATTCAAGTAGCTCGACAGTTAAATTAGTGGCTCTAATTATGGTTGAGATGGATCTAGGCTTAGGGATACCAGACATAGTCGGAACTTAGGTTGGAAATTGAAGATACACCTAGTTATTAGATTACATCAATGTTCCACTTTGATGTAGTTTATGGCATATGTATGGCCATCTAAAGGTAGAATGTACATCTAACATGCCTTACCTACACTATAGGAAGAAGCAAGTATTGACACCAAAGAATAAGGAAAGCATATTGGAGTCAAACCCAAAAGTCCCTAGCAATGGTAGTGGTATCAAGTGTGTGGCTTCTAATTCCCCTCAGGTTATTAGAGAGGAAATTATGGTCACATCCAAGGACCCTTTCGAAGGGGATCTCTCCCAAACCGTTTTTTTTTCTTTCTCTAAAGGTTGATGCTTTGGAAGATTACATTCGATAAGTGGATGACAGGGAATATCACCCAAGTATTTCCTCCTCATTTCAAAGAAATATGATAGTTCTTTCTTCCCTTTCATTTCGTATTTCATCC
Organism: Picea engelmannii; assembly: GCA_009831015.1. NCBI lineage: Eukaryota > Viridiplantae > Streptophyta > Pinopsida > Pinales > Pinaceae > Picea > Picea engelmannii. Next base: position 266,078 of record ML799127.1, on the reverse strand, counting down.
ATTATTATGGATTATGTCTAGAAGGTTTTAGGTAGGGATCCGGAGACTTCTAGTAGGTTGGAAGAGGTAGGGGTTTCAAAATGACCCCTTAGTTAAATTCTCTTCCCATAAAAGGTTTTTTATTCCTAAAAAACTAGTACTCTACCATGATCACCCATAACTCTAGGGAGGGTTTGGAGGCTTCGACATTTCCATCAACTTACTCTTCTACAAGGACTCATGAGAAATCACTTCTAAAGTGTCTTTTTCCCAAGAAGGATGTGAAGCACTACTCTATAGACAAGGTTATAGGATCCAAGCTTCCGAAAATCCATTTTCCTTGGCCCAAAAAATCCTCGCAACTCACTTATTCCTACTTGTTGTCTTATTATGGATGCTTCAATCTCAAATGTAGACCAAGCCTCCTTAGACTCCAAGAAAGTATAGGCCAACCTAAGCTCAAGAAATATTTGAAATATCATTTAAGATCTTCCAAATATTGGGTAGAATAATCCTACATTGGAGAGGTGGTAGGTGGGTTGGGTCTAGATCATGATGGAAAATCCTCTACTCCTCCCTTCAATTGTTAAACCATTATTTAATCCCTACAAAAATCTAGACAAAATTTCGCTCTCTGGAATCTGGTAAGATCGTATCATGGGTTAGTATTTATGGTCTTTACAATGGAAGGAGAGAGATTTGGGATGATTTATTACAATGGATTACCTTAAGAGGAATTTCTTATATAGGGAGGTGATTTAAACCTTTTTACTAGAAGGGTTGAAATTCAGGGTGAGGGTACTAGAAAGGACTGCTTAGCAGACTATTTTCTTCGTAATATTGTGGATTTGGGTTGTGTGAAGTGGAGCCTATTAGTCTTGTTTTGACATGGATGAATCTAAGGACATGTAGTGGGGGAATCTCAAAATACTAGATAAATTCTTGGTGTTTGAAAAGATGTTAGTTTACTTTGATTGGCTCATAACATGGGTTGACCATGGTGGATTTTAAGACCATTCTCCAATCTTTCTCCAGGTGGAAAAGGATGAACATAAACTAGTTGGCCCATACAAATTCAATCCTATTTGGTTTGAAGATGAGGCATTCTTAATCTTGTTCATGAAGAATGAAAACGTTTTTCTCCTTTTGTACGCGAGTCATTGAATGTTTTTGTTTGTAAAGAATTCAAAAAGAGTAAAAAAACAACTTTATCATAGGCTAAGGAAAAGTATTGGTCTTTGTAGGAAAATTTAGTTGAGATGGAAGCAAAGTTTACCAAGTTTTATGGCCAAAATGACAAAGGGATATTCTTTGATGAAGAAAAGTCTCAACGTAATATTTTTTAGGACAAAAAAGGGAACTACTTGATTGGGGGGACTCCAAATGGAAGATCAAAAGTAGAGCTTTGTGGCTTGCACAAGGGTGTGAGATACAAAGTTTTTCTAAAATTATGCTAAGAAAATGAAAAATAATATAGGAAATGAATTGTGAAGACAAAAAAATAGTTATAAGATTTAAGGAGATTGTATACCTACAGATTTCCCATTTTAAAAGTATTTATTAGGAGCTTGAAAGAGAAAATATAGAAGAGATCATCAAACTAACCTCTTACTTCCCAAGGTTCATAAATGAATAAGCCAATGAGGAGCTTATGTTTGAAATAACCAAGGTTGAGTTAAATATGGGGTGGAGTCCTTCCAAAAGGACAAGAGTCCTAGAACAGATGGTTGGTCTATTGAATTTTACTTAGGTTTTTGTGATTTTATGGATGAGGATTTGTTAAAAGTAGTTGAAGAATCCATAATTTCAAGACAATTTCTTGGATCCATCAACTCTACTTTAATAGCTATAACTCCTAAAAGAGATGACCATACATCTCTTAAGGAGTTCAAACCTACCTCTCTATGTAGTTTCCTATATAAAAGTAGTTCAAAGTTCATTGCCAAAAGAGTGAAGGAGGTATTCTCTAATACTATTTGAAAGGAGGAGTTTGGTTTTCTCATAAATAAATGAATCCATGGTGCTATTGGGTTTACCTAGGAATCCCTTCACTAGTCAAGACCAAATAATTGCAAGCTATGGTAATTAAAATTGACTTCTCAAAAGATTATGATATGGTAAGTTGGTTGTGTATTGGTTTAATTATCATCCATATTGGGTGTAGTGTGCCCTTTGTGAATTGGATAATGGGTTGTCTCAATTAATTTTCCTTCTTGGTACTAATAATTGGATTTGACTCAAGTTTTCTCAAGCCTTACAAAGGTCTTCATCAAGGTTGTCCTTTGTCCCCTTTAATGTTCCTCATTGTAGGAGAAAGTTTGAGTAGGATGGTAAATGAATACTATATGAGTGCATATATCAAAGGTAACAAGATTTTTAAGAGTCTCTTATCTTTATACCATTTTCTTTTTGGGGATGATGTTTTGATGTTTATGAATGACACCCTAAGAGAAGCTCTAAAATTCAAAGAAATATTGGTTTTGTATTATAAATCTACCATGATGGAAATCAACACTAAGAAATCTTCAATATCCTTTAATAGGGTGCACTAAGATTAAGAAGATACAATCATCAAAATTTTATCTTTTCAAAGCACTAAGTTTAATCAATGATTTAAATACCTAGGTTTTATGCTTAAGTCGAATGCTATGATTTCCATGATTGGAATTGGTTATACCAAAAGCTTGAAGAAAGGATTACTACTTAGTCAATAGGTGGATATCTATTGGTGGTAGGTTGACACTTGTTAAATTTATTCTCAAAGCTATCCTTGTGGTTGGGTGTTTATGTGCTAATAAGTTTAGTGTTGAATGGATGAAGAAAAAAATTGACTTCTAGAGGGAATGTGTGATGTTCTATACATAATTAGAGGAATATAATTGTATTATTGCCTTTGTACATATAGAAAAAACCCACATTTCTTTAAACAAAGAGCATTTCATATGAAGTGACTCACATAAGTTACAATTTCATCCAATACTAATTAACAAATCAGGAAAAATCCAATGGCTAGAGACTATCCAAAAGTCATTGAAATTATATAAAATACATAACTAAAGGAAAATAGCCTATATATGGAAATCAATCTATAATGACACGTAGTGTGGTAAGAAGACTTTCTTGCTAAAATAAAATAACAAATTTAAAAAATAGGCCCAATTCAGATTTCCACTTTTCCAAGAAGCACATGTATTAGAATTTTCATAAACTTAATGGGGAAAATTGCAATTAAAACTCATTTACCATAAGGAACCACAAACATCATAAACCCAAAGGTTAAAAAATCATAAGGTGTGTCAAACTTTGTTTACAAAGTTTTACAAATAGACATTTTTATTGACCAAACTAGCAGCCTCGTCAAGGTCCCTTGAGGCGCTAAGGTGGTACCACATAGGACAAGTGCCCAATGTCACTGCGGCACAAGTCCTTCTTTGCTCAAGCTCAACTCTTAGACTAAAGGATTTTGAGAGGCTTGTCTAACACAATAACTTCACCCGTAAATTAGTAAACCGGTGCCTATGTGATATAGAGGTGAAGGTAGGAGTTAATTATTTAAGCTAACTGATCTAGATGATAAATAACTAACAAAAATAATGCAGACCAACAAAATAAAACCACTCAAAATTCGTAATATAAAGTAAAAAAATAGTGCAAAAGAGCGGTTAAATGGCCTTGGGGTAGAGATAACTCTAGAGGCAAAATCCCCAAGAGTTCACTCACTATGAAAAATGAAATTTTAAGAGCAAGCTAGGAGAAATATTTTTGGTTTTTTGTATTTTATGATTTTTATGTGGTTTCTTTGCTTTCCATGACTTCATAATTCCCACTACTCTCTTAGAAACTACGATTGATCAAAGAAATGACACTTGAATTAAGTGGCAACTTTGCTTGGATGGCTCGATTTGCTGGAGCGGGGGTCAATTTAATTCATCCTCTCCATGTTTACCACCTTTTATGATCTGAATGGATCTAGGGAACATTATAGAAGTTTCAGAAATATCCCAGGAGTCTCAGAATGGCCTCAACAGGTAGAGAAAGGGAAAAAATTCAAAGTTCCCAAAACTCAGTGAAAACAACATGATCGTGAAGAGCGCGTCACAAGATTTCCAACAACGCAAACGACGCCTCAAACAGAGTTACGGATTGAGAGATATTCATGGTCAAAGTTTGGTCAACCCATCCCAATCAACATGGGATGAGTCAACATCCTTACTGTTGACGTCATCATCCATACAGATGACATCAAAATCTATAAAACACACGTGGCAGGAGCAAGAAGGTGACACGTTGCATGCTGATGTCAGCATGATGACGTGGCATCACCAGAGCCTGCCATGTGTCATCCAATTTTGCGTTTTCCGGCCGATCCATGGACCCAATCAAAGGGCGCCATGTGGCACCGCCGAAATGCCCAATGAGGGCATGCGACCGAATTTATAAAAAAAATATATATATATATTAGCAGACCCCACCAAATCTAGCGGAGGTCCCGCTATATCTGGCGGGTCTGCCAAGATAGAACCACCGCCAATATTATCTAGCATTATAACAACGTTCCAAAATGGGGAGGCCCACGGGCTTGACCCCAAGGCCTCCCCCTAGTTTAGCGCCTTAATACATGCACGTTAACCAATTGGGCTAACCACCCCTTTGGTAACTCCGCCCAAGCTTTTTATTTAAAATGTGATTTTCTCCATTGCACACGACGGAGGGAGGAGCGCACCAGTACGCCCAGACTGTATAGGGAATGAACTTCTATGCATAAATTTAATGCATTTAATGTAGAGTTGCACATGGATCGAGGCAGAGAGGCTAGAGGAGACCTGAAGGTGATTGTGTCCGATGGAGACAATTTGACAGTCATTTTTAGGTAATTCGACGACGCGAATCCAATGGCGAGGTTTGTTTTTGCAATAAAGCTTCAGATCAATGAACTAAGTTCTAGAGAAGCCAATGTAAGCATGCTTTTCATTATGTTGTTTTGTCATTAAATGTTGCAGCATAACATGCGTGTTACAGGTCTGAAGGAGCATCGAGAGGCTGGAACAAGGCAACATGATCAACTTATTCTTTCTATCTCTTCTTCCACATCAAACCAATCAGTTACATGTGACAAAGAATTTGTGGTAGTTAAATGATAAGTGGCCAATGAAGCAGTTCTAAATCTCATAGTTTCAAGATCTTTGTATGGGCTTCATATTTATGCTTGGATCTGAGGAGCAAATCTAAGGCATTTGATGGCTCCATGTTGATGGGGGTCATCTTTTATTCTTCCTCTTTTTATGTATTGAGTATGTGGGAATGATATCCATGTCAACATCATGGATTCCTCATGAGCATGAGAACTTGTAAAGATTGTATACATTCTTGATCACATTCCGATCTCTTGTTGCCGTCTTCGAAAAGGGACTTTGACCTTACAACTTGTAAAGGAGAGACATCATTACAGTGAGGAGAATAAAGCGGTTAGGCTTTGGAGCATGACCCGGAGAGGTAGCCCACACCGGGTGAACTCTGTTATCAATGGAAGTGTCATATCCATTATGTGTGTTATGTTCTTATGTTGCTTTTCTGTGAATTTCCGCACATAGGATATTAAATTCAAGCATGAAATATAACACATAAGAAAAACTAAGGAGGTTTTATTCACTTTGGATTCAAGCTTATAAGACTTCAAATTTACCTTTGATTGCAAATCGCTCAAGTAAAACGATCTATAACTGACCCTTTGAAGGAGTGATAGAATCAATCAATTATTGGAAACTAATCACCCCCGGGTTCGGATCATGTGGTATCAGAGCATGCTTGATACCGATTGTAGGTGTTGAATCTGAGGATGGAAAGGTCACCAAAACAGTTGTGGTTCGATGAGCTTCAAGAGCTCGACCAAATGATTCAAGTAGAGAATGTTGGATTGAAGACATTGTTGCATGTTGCAGAAGAAGAGAACCAAAGGTTGCAAGAGAAATTGCAAGCCATGAAGATGTAGACAGGGGAAGGCTCTACAATTGAGACGGTGATAAGACCATCTTGTGACCATGGAAACTTCACCAATTATGGATGCAAGCATAACAATGTAGATGCATGCACACTTCTCCAAGCAAATGAAGATGACCTACAAGCATCTAGAAACCGAGGAGGATTCCTAGAAGCATATTCCACTGATCCTTCTCACCAGGAACAATTGGACACATCTCAAGAAGCAGACCAAGAGTCCCAGTCTAAGGTGGAGGTAAATAAACCATGTATAGTTCCTTTCTTGATTAATGCTGATGATTATTTTGAAATCCTTGAACAACATGCTTCTTGCATCGACTTAAAGTTGATGAGAAAAATGGGATACGAAGGAGGTGGCCTTGGAACCAATGGCCGAGGTATTGTGGATACCATCAAGGTAGTGGTTTGGCCTCGATATGACAAGATAGGATATGTCCCAAAGGATGTTGGAGAAATCTCCAAAACCATTCGAGAAGAAGACCCTAGGATAGTCACTGAGACTCCAGTAGTCAACTATTCATCAGGAGATGAAATTGATTCAGTGCAGGCCAAGAGCACAACTTCTCACGATCGAGGATTCGAGACATCTCCAGGGAGAGAGGCAGACCACGATGAAAGAGTTGAGACCAACTCTTCTTGTCAGTCCGACTCCAGAGGAAACTCACCGAGGTATAAGAAATCTTGAAACTCTAAAATGCCATTTGATTATAAGCATGCTAATCATATAAAACAAATATTGTAGCATCAAAGACCATGCGCTTTTTGTGGATTGAATAACCACGCAATATCCCAGTGTTGGAAGAGAAAATCCTTGTGTAGGAAGGTTATGGCAACCAGAAGAAGGACGAGGATAGAAGATTGATTTCCACACACGAAAAAGAGTAGGTGAAATGCACCTCTGAAGGAGAAAAGCTACAATAGCCATTGTATCAGAGATGGACATCATGAGGCCACTTGTTGGGCCTTACATCCACATCTATGCCCAAATAGGAACAAGAAGACCAGACAGACACCTCCCAAGGAGATAACCACTCTGGCAGTGCTGTAGGGAAATCCACGACTAGGAGAAGACCAACTACCAGAGAAAGGACAACTCGGTAAAGAGGACATGTTCGGCATAATGGCTGAACGAATGGGGAAAATCCTTGAGTTAGTCGAGAGTGGCCATCATTGTAAATCACATGTTGAGATTCAAACCCAATAGAAGGGTATTGTGTAAAAGTGATAATTGTTGATATCACTTCTTTTTCTGGAACATGTTGATATTGTTAGGCCTTGTGAGGTAGTTTGGGTATGGGATTCTTATTGTAAGTCCAATGGTCATGAAACTTATAATGTAACGAATTTTGGGGACCAAAAGTCTTTTCAGTTGGGAGGCGTGATCCAGATGGATCTAGGGAACATCACAAAAGTTTCAGAAGTATCCCAGGAGTCTCAGAATGGCCTCAACAGGTAGAGAAAGGGAAAAAATTTAAAGTTCCCAAAACTCAGTGAAAATAACATTATCGTGAAGAGGGCGTCACAAGCTTTCCAACGATGCAAACGACTTGTCAAACGAAGTTACAGATTTTGAGATATTCACGGTAAAAGTTTGGTCAACCAAGCCTAGTTAGTAGGGGATGAGTCAACATCCATACTGCTGATGTCATCATCTGTACGGATGATGTCAACATCCATACAACACACATGGCAAGAGCAGGAAGGTGACATGTGGCATGTTGATGTCAACATGATGACGTGGCAACACCAAAGGCTGCCACGTGTCATCCAATTTTGGCATTTTCGGGCCGATCTGTGGACCAATCGGATTGTTCCACATGACAGTCCATACACTCCGTGGCGGATGAGGTGGCAGCTGAGGTGGCAGTCTATACAAGATGACGTAACAATCCATACAAGATGACATGGCAATCCATACAGATGACGTTGTAGGCTGACATGGCAGTTCGTACAAGATGATGTGTCAGCATTACGTGGCAGGTATAGTCATCAGCTGCATGGTAGATGACTAGAAAACTGTGGGCCAATAGTTGGGTGCCATGTGGCACCCCTGAAATGCCCAATGAGAGCATGCGACCGAATTTGCAAAAAAAATAAAATATTAGCGGACCCCTCCAAATATGGCGGAGGTATCGCTATACCTGGCAGGTCCGCCAAGATAGAACCACCACCAATATTATCCAACATTATAACAACGTTCCAAAATGGGGAGGCCCGCGGGCTTGACCCTGGGACCTTCCCCTAGTTTAACGCCTTAATACATGCACGTTAACCAATTGGGCTAACCACCTCTTTGGTAACTCCGCCCAAGATTTTTATTTAAAAGGCGATTTTCTCCATTGCACGCGACAGAAGGAGGAGCACACCAGTACACCCAGTCTATACAGGGCACGAACTTCTATGCATAAATTTAATGCATTTAATACAGAGTTGCACACAGATCGAGGCAGAGAGGCTTGCAGGTGACTATGTCCGATGGAGACGATTTGACAGTCGTTTTTAGGTAATTCGATGACGCGAATCCAATGGCGAGGTTTGTTTTTGCAGCAGAGCTTCAGATCAATGAGCCAAGTTCTAGAGAAGCCAATGTAAGCATGCTTTTCATTATGTTGTTTTATCATTAAATGTTGCAGCATAACATGCGTGTTACGGGTCTGAAGGAGCATCAAGAGGTTGCAACAAGGCAACATGATCAAATTATTCCTTCTATGATAAGTGGCCAATGAAGCAGTTCTAAATCTCATAGTTTCAGGATCTTTGTATGGGATGCATATTTATGCTTCGATCTGAGCAACATATCTAAGGCATTTGATGGCTCCATGTTGATGGGGGTCATCTTTTATTGTTCCTCTTTTTATGTATTGAGTATGTGAGAATGATATCCATTTCAGCATCATGGATGCCTCATGAGCATGAGAACTTGTGAAGCTTGTATACATTCCTGATCACATTCCGATCTCTTGTTGCCGTCACCAAAAAGGGACTTTGGCCTTACAACTTGTAAAGGAGAGAAATCATTACAATGAGGAGAATAAAGCGGTCAGGCTTTGGAGCATGACCTAGAGAGGTAGCCAACACCCGGTGAAATCCGTTATCAAGGGAAGTGTCATATCCATTATGTGTCTTATGTTCTTATGTTTCTTTTCTATGAATTTATGCACATAGGATATTAAATGCAAGCATGACATATAACACATAAGAGAAATCTAAGGAGGCTTTATTCACTTTGGATTCAAGATTATAAGACTTCAACTTTACCTTTGATTGCAAATCGCTCAAGTAAAACAATCTATAACTGACCCTTTCAAGGAGTGACAAAATCAATCAATTATTGGAAACTAATCATCCCCTGGTTCAGATCATTTTACCAACGACTAGGATGGGCAACCAGGTGATGCAACCGTCCTCTTTAAAGTGGTGGCTCCACTAAAGATGCAACATATTACTTTATTGTATGGTGACTCCTTTGGTATATGGTGGCTCTTTATTAGTCCTTGTCGTAGGCATGAAGGGACTCTATCAATCGATCCATCGTTGAGTTCATATTAGTTTTCCTGTTGACTTCACATTTTTTCCCAATCTCTAATGTTTTAGATAGAGAAATTATATATATATTTTAATAATATAAAAATCTTCTTCCTCCTCATCTTATTGGAGATTAGATTCAAAGTCTTATTGCAGGATTCGTTCTTACGAATGCTTTATTGCCATTGTTTTATCATTATAACCTAATTTTGCATTTTTTTGGATATGAGATAACCTAAGTTTCTTTGACATGTCAAAAAATTGGATTGTTGGATAAAGTAAATTTTATTAAAACTATTTTATTGAAAGTGTTTTTGAGACCATTAGATTATAATATCATGTATGAAAAATGATCATTTCAAAGAGGTGGTCTTTAAATACATTGATAATTTTATACAAATGATGATTTCAAGGAGTTTGCATTCAATGCACCAAATTCTCTGCACTTGCCACCACCTCACCTCACTGAAATTTCTCTGCACCACCTCACCTCACTGCTTCATTGCATCACTATCACCTCAAAGGGAAGAAATCCCCTGCTCTTGCTTCTAGGGGTTAATTTTGACCTAACCTGATGGAGTTGGGATAGTGAGATGCCAAGGTGGATACAATAGAGACATTGGTTGTTGAAGCCATTGCCCCAAACGAAGGGATATTGCAGACTAGTAGAAAAGAGCTTGCCCCGGCTAGGCCATTCAATCTGACATGAAGATTCCTTGTTGGAAATATGGAACTGTAATAGAAGTGCAACTGCAGAACTCTAAAACATAACTCTAGAACAAAGTCATTCAAAAACAAATATAGCTTTAGCGTTTTGAGCAGGTATGCACCCTTATCGTTTATAAAACGGTAAAAAAAAAATCAGAATAATGACAACAAATAGATTTAAATGCTTTCATACATACATGTGTCTCTGTGTTAATTCAATTTATTTAAATAATATCTAAGAATCAACAGGTTAGAAATATTCCCTGCACATTGATATTCTCTGACCTTGAGGTAGTCGGCCAACCAAGCTCTCATAAATTTCATTTCCCTGTGATAATTTTTCTTTCGCAGCTAAGAACTTGCAAAACTTAGCCCTATATCTTTTTTCCTGCCACTAGTTCAAGGAGAAAAGACGTTACATTTGTCATCCCTACCAATCCTAGTAATATTTTCAACATATCTTTCCGCACATTAAGGACCAACATACATGTGAGCAAAATCACTTGTAACTATTGTATACTTCCAAAATCAAAATCAAACTGTAGCAATTTCAATATTTACACTGAGAAAGAGAAAGGTGTCAGGAAACATATGGTCAAGGATATGTTATTTCCATCTAGACTTGGGGGTTGAAAATGCTGAGTAGTATATCATAGTTCTTTAGGAACAAATTTAGTAACTACAAATCGCAAACATCATAGGCATTTTCAACATCACAACTGAAAATTCCAAGCTGAATCTTCTTAAGAAATTGTGTTTTTGAAACAAAGCGACCTATTGTTTTAGGGGCAATGGATGATTTTTCAAACTGGATGTCAACATGTTGCTTGGAAAGAAGAGCAGGATTAGTTTAAATACTTATGCAAGATTAAGAAACTGAATAATGATGACTATAAATTTTGAATCAAGTCAAAGTATAGGAAAATACATGAAAGAACAAATTGAATTTAATTTTGAGCTAGTGAAATTCAACCCTCAAGCTTAACTCCATTTTCATTAGGCACCCGAGTTCTCCCTATGGTTTTAGGGATATCAAAGTGAACATTTTGATCCTGTTCAAGAACATAGACCAATCCATAATGTAATCAATTTCTCACAATGGCTTAAAATATATCAAAGTGCACATTTTGATTATATCCATAAATATAGACCACTCCATATTATAATCAATTTCTCACCCTGGTTTGGAAGACATAAAGTGCGCATTTTGACTTTATTCAAGAAAACAGACTAATCCATATTAAAATCAGTTTCTCACCATATATTGGGAGACATCAAAGTGCACATTTTGATTATGTTTAATAACATAGACTAATCCATATTACAATCAGTTGGGGTTAGGATTTGGAACCTTGGGTCTTGCAATCTTGAAGGAAGCCTCAATAGTTAGCTCTCCTGTAAGCAGGCCCAAGCCGACAACAATGAAGCCAAATGTGTTTTCTGCTTTTCCTTGCATTCAAAGGATTAAGCTTTCAAAATCCACATGCGAGGTTCCTACAGAAATCAAAGCCAATAACACCCAATCTTTTATGATATAAAATTCAATTGTTACTCACTTTGATGGTATTGAGATCTCTCTCGACAACGAACTTTTAATAAATTATGAAATGTAAATAAAGTTAAGAATTAGTTAATTTAGTAAAATCTGATATCATAGTTTGCTTATGGATTACCAATCTGATATTGTTCAGCGTGTCTCAGGAGGCATAATTCTGGCACCGAAAGGAATCAATGGAAGTATATGTGGGACACGAGACTCAGTTCAAAACTGAGCTTCTTTGCCAAAATTTGAAATCTAGTTTGGAAAATCTCTAACATAAAATTGAAAATTAGTAGATAATCTTGATGGAAAAGACTTCCATTCATTGCCAAAAATATTTATAGTTGAGTAGATAACATTGATGACAATTGTCATGACAGGCAACAAACACCTATTATCAAATTTAATGGAATTATGGACTCTCTTGATCTATCGTTACACGAAATTACATTTGCAAAACCAAAAAAAAGAGGGGTTGTGAAACTTTAAAACAAAATAAATCCAGGAAATCTTAGGAAAGCATGATCAAAACCGTACATTATGAATAATTGCAATTGCCTTCGTAAAAAAATAAAGAATAAAATGGTCAAGCTATGTGTCTAAGACTGATTAACTCGACCTGAATAACAACCACAACCAAGGCGAAAGGTAAACGAGTGGAAAATTTTACCCAAAACTAAAATTAACAAGTCCGCATAGCATATGTGCAATACCTGCCGAGGAGGAGGTAAATAACAAAGTAATACGAAGTTTAATAATTGTGATGTGATGTGTAATGTAATGATTTTTTTGTGCCCCATAATTGTTATTGTACTGTACAAAAGCTTCCATTGGCCTTCCACATTGGATAAACTTTACATTAGGGCATCGATGGTATCCTATCCATGCACACACCTAATTAGAACATGGGAACCCAAATCTAGAAATGAAACAATATCACTGGTATTTTTTGCGAATTCCACCAACCATTAGACTAGACCCACTTAGTTTTTGCACCCAGATTCACATTGAAATACAAATACATTTACCATTTGGAGATTTCGCATCAGAAGCTTCTCTATTTTGGCCTTTTTAGCTACTGGAACGTCGAAAATACCCCTGTTCAGGCATTGCATTGACATTCAGAAAACCCAAATGGGAAAACAACAATTTACTTTCAGATAAAGGCTTAAATCCTTAAGCTCCAAATTACTGTTATCACCCAGAGTGAATTAAGGACACCAAATTCAATAACAGAAAACACTACATACCCATGTAAGAATAAGCTAACCTTGTAAGGAATTTTTTAGGGTTGTTTTAAGTTGACCGATGCTCCCAACCTTTGGAGTCTCCATGGAAACTCCTGAAATCACATTCAGAGACTTGATCTTCTTCACATCACATTCTTTGATGCCATGATCCAACGACATGTTACTTGAAAACTTCATATGGATAGTCGGGAAAATAATCTCTCTGTACAATGAATATCCCATTGCGGGACACAAGAGATTATGTCCTATGTCATTTTTCATGGATATGGGTGGTATCCAATAGAGTACAACCAATGCATTATGTACTAAATTGCATTCATAATTCCATTCCTACACATTGTATTCGATAATAAACAATATACACCATAACATATATATCATATATAATGATATACTATTGAATATAGTGCCACTTAGATGTAAATGTGTTGATGGAGAAATCCCAACATTATTAGTTGTCAACATTTTGTGGTGTCTACCGCTGCATTTGACAGTTCTGTGGTAGGTTTCATTTTAGAATTAGATACACTTGGATTCACATCTATCTTTATGGAGGACATGTTTCTCGCCCCTTGTGTGAACGCATTCGCCAGCTGGGGTTTTCATCATATGCATAGATAGTAAGTTACATGCTAAACACTTTTCCTTGAGCCACAACCACATGCATACTCTACAAAGTAAACAAGTAATGCTTACAATTGTTGTGTTGTTCTCAGACTGTCTGTATTTCAAATGAAATCTATATTCATAGTGATTTTGGTGAGAACATGTGACAATATATGCATCATTTTTTGTTATGAGGCTATGAAAACTATTGTAAGGTGTAAGTTGTCACTCACTGCGAGGTATGTGTTTAATGATGGTTCTTGAGCCAAGCAATATGAAATAGTATGCATCACCTAATTCATATATATATTTGTCTTGGAGTGGTGATAGGTAATCGCTTCCTCCCCATTGTAATGAAGACCTCTCTTCTTAACAATTTCTTATTGTGGAGACCGAACCTAAATTCTGATTAATTCTTTTGTATGTATTTCATCCTCATTTTGATTCCTATCAGAAGAAGGATCATAATTAGATCTATTAATCAATGTTAGTGGCACCAATGGATAAGTCATGCCAGGGTAGGTAATACAAATCTCCAAACTCATGGTGTAATTCCAATTTTGGAATAATAATTTGTTTATATATAGATGCAGGGATTAACTAGGAGCCTTACATGGTAAGATCAATCAATGACGTTTGAGCAATTTTTCTTGTAATAAAAGAAGAGAGGATATGGCACCGTGTGAAGGCATGTAGTGAGTTTTCAAAACATAGTAAGATCTTGAAGGAGTTGTCTATGATCAATGATAGATTGACCTAAAGGAAGAAATATCTCCTCCTCATCATGGCGAATTGTTTCAATGCAAAAGATGGTTATCATCAAATTTGTGATGAATCAGACTATGGAGAATCCCCATAAAAGTATACATCTCTGGGCAGGCACAAAAAACCTTGGCAATGGGTATGGAGGTGGGTCAGTGCCAAAAATAACTCTTTGTGCCGAGCCGTTGCAATCGACCACGAGGATGGCTTCATGTTGGGATGTTGCGGAAGAATAAGTTGGAATAATGTATGCTAGAAAATCATTGTAGAGTTGACTAGAATGATAAATCCAAGACCAAAATAACATGTGACATTCAAATGCAATGCTCTTAGCTATGCTCTTAACTTTGATGATGCAAGAAAATATCTAGTTGGGCCAGATAATGCCTAGTATTTCAGTTGCAATTTTTCTGCATAAATAGTACCAGTTGGGAGCTAGGCTACGCATCTTCTTAATGCTGAAATACATACATGTTGCTATTGATCATTTCTGAATGGTTCTGATGGTAAAGGCTACTAGGAGGTGACACATGTCACTCAGTTTTGACACTTTCAGGCTGAGTTGGCACTGTACGAATTTGACACGTGTCACCGTATAGATGACACGTGGTAGTCCGTACAGTGCATGGCCCAATGACAGGTTGACACGTGAATGTACGAACAACAACTGGACATATGAAATGATGATGTGGCAGTGAAAAATGGTGGGTGACTGGACTATACAATGAATGACATGGTAGTATGGACTGACATGTGGCAGTACGATAGAATGACGTGGTAGTGACACATGGTGGGTGACTGGGATGTATGGTGGGTGATGTGGTAGGTGACTGGGTCGTTGTGTTAGCAGTACGTGCCAATCCCAAGGTGACACGTGGTCCAATCACAGGGTGCCACATGGTACCCTAGATTTTCCCAAGGTTGGTTGGGTAAAAGGTTTGTTCCGCTTCGGGGGAATTGAAACTACGACCTCCTGGCTAGGGAAACGACTTAACACCAAGGCCTAATCGAATTCGCTATATGTGTGACTTGGTTGGTAATTGACACATTTTGTATAAGTGTTGATGATGGTGTGTAGTTCAGGATAAGCCCCATTCAGCAGGGGCCAGCCCCGAACGACTAGGGGCCAACAACCAAAAGGGTGTGTGGTAGTGTTGGAGCTTGGCCACATGGGTCGTAGTCACAGGACCAGGGGTCTATTTCGGAGGGGCTAGCGCATCAACACTAGCCCTCAGACTAATGGGACATCGCACATGAAACCAGGGCTGGATTAAGGGGGTTGCGCCTGATTTTTGCCCATTTTTGGGTTTTTCAACCTTATAATAAGATTTTTTATTATTTTTAAGCCTGTTTTGGGAGATTTTGTTCATTATTGGAGGATCTGGAGCCCTTTTTGAGGCCAAATCTTGGGGGGAAGTTGGGAGGTTGTTGACAAATTCAAACCTATATAAACCATAGGTTCTTGGCAACCTTAGATAGGTTCAAAGAAGGAGAAATGCTAAGGAATTTGATAGTCAAAGCTATTTTTATGCAGGGAAGCTATTGAGGATAGCAACTTTGCGGGCCATTTCTGGAAGCTTCATTCATATGTTTTCAGTGCCGTCAGTTGTGTTGGGTTCTTGAGGTCTAGTAGAACATATCTAGACCAATTTGTAATCCATTTGACACTTTTCTGATGGAATTTTGAAGCTTTTAAGAGAAGTAAGAAAGCCTCACCCACAGAGACAAAGGCCGAGAGACGTAGGCGATATTGTCGAACTCCATTAACAAATTTGTTGTTATGGTTTGCTGATTCTTGTGCTTATTTCCAGAGATGTATATCTTATTATGGCTACCATGTTACTTCATTAATTCTTCCTCATTCTTCAATTCCTAAAAGGTTAATGAACTCATGCTTTAAAAAATTAACCATAGTCTTTAAAAGATCTTTTCGGATCACTGGGAACCCCCCACAATCCTGGGGACCACCCCAGGGAGGAATGTTTCATTAGCCACATCAGGGAGGATCATCAAACCCCAACCCGCAAGGAGGAATCCTTAATCCCAATCCTTCTGGATTACATTCTGGACAACCCTTCCCAAGGATCCCGAATCCCACTTTGGGTCCTCAAGGCCAACCATCTTTTCCTCTCAAGAACCTCCCATTCTCTGTCCTTCATGTTCGTCGACTTCTTTGCTATTCCACCCAATGGTAGGAATATATCCTTCTGATATAAACAATCTTCCATCTGCATCTTCCATAACTGGTAGTTTTGGCCATTAAATTTCTCGACCCTAAAATTTCCATCTTCCACCATTGCTCCCACTCGAACCAGGAACCCTCTTTTCCTACGAGTTACCTTTCACTCTGATACCAGTTGTTAGAAAAACAAGATCGTGAAGCAATAAAATAAAACAAATGCGTAAATAAAACACATAAGATACACAATACAATAGAGATACAAATATATATGGTTCACCCAGTGTGGGTTATGCCCACCAAAGAAATTGCCAAGTCCATCCTTTATTATTATCCAACAAATGAAGGGATACAACCTACATCACACACGCTGTAACTTCCTCTTATTTCTCTCACATTCTCCTCTCTCAGAATACAATATTCACAATGATCCATAGCCGCAATACATTTCCCTCATACAAGAGGGTTTCCTTTTAGGGCAAAAAACCCTAACATAACTTCTACCGTTAGATCTTCAACCTTATAATGAATGGTCCAAATTTACTATAAAATTACAATATACATTTACAAGGCAATTTTTCCTTCGGGGGCTTCACCACCAAACTTCCATCAGGGAACGATGTCCCCCAAACTCCCACCTGGGGCCCGCTTGTCCCCGGACCCCCCATCTGGGGGGATGGACCCGCTAGACCCCACAGGGGGGTTAACCCCCCTGCACTGCCCCACGTGGAGGAGTGTACATTCTTTCGAGGTGTAAAGCCTTCATGGGGTATAAACATGGATGGAAACAAATACCTCTGAATCAGGAAGACGATCAGGCTCCACAATCAACAATCTCCCACTTGGAGACTGATCTCAACAACTCACTCACTGCTGTATATGTTGGACTATGATCCATATTGGACTTCGTGAATTTCTCATCTTCACCTTCATGCTTGAATACCAACTGAAACTGAGCAGGAACTTAGTTTCTCCCTGGTTACTCCCTTTGTTAACATGTCTGTAGGATTCTGGCTAGTATGTATCTTTTCCAAATTCAAATGTCCATCTTCCAAGAAGGATCATATGAAATGGTACCTCAATTGTATATTCATAGTATTCGAATGGAAGGCTGATTTCTTTGCAAGATGAATGGTACTCTCACTGTCACAGTACAACCTGCAATTCTCCTACTTCTTTCCCAATTCCTCCATAAACCTCTGTAACCAAATCATTTCTTTATTAGCATCTATAGCAGAAACATACTCTGTTTCTGTTGTTAAAAGTGCAACAACCTTTTGTAGTTTTGAAATCCAACTTACTGTTGTTCCACCTATAGTAAAAACATACCATGTGGTGCTCCTCCTGCTATATTTATCACTTGCCATATATGAATCAACATATCCCTGTAGAACAATGTCTGAACCTTCAAAACATAATGCATGAGTAGCAATACCTCTCAAATACATTAGAATCCACTTTAATGCTTCCCAATGCTCTTTACATGGATTGTTCATATACGTGCTCACAACTCCCACTGCATGTGCAATATGTAGTCTTGTGCAAAACATCACATATATGAAACTGTCAATTGCTAATGAATAAGGGACCCTGTACATGTATTCTATATCTTCCTGTGTCTTGGGAAACATTTCCTTAGTTAATTTCAAATGGTTGGCCAAAGGTGTACTAACTAGTTTTGCATTCTCCATTCTAAATCTCTCCAACACCTTCTCTATGTACTCACCCTGAGACAATGTCAATTTGCGATTTTTCCTATCTCTTGTTATTCTCATACGAAGGATTTTCTTTGCAGCACCCAAATCCTTCATCACAAATGAATTAGCTAATTTCTTCTTAGCACGTTTATATCCTGCATATTAGACCCTGAAATAAGCATGTCATCTACATACAATAGCAAGATAATATAACTTCCATTTTATACTATAACCTTGTTCTGTCGTAAACCTGTCAAACTTCAAATACCACTGCCTTGGAGCTTGCTTTAGGCCATACAAGCTCTTCTTCAACCTGCATACCAAATTCTCCTTTCCTTTGACCTCATACCCCTGTGGTTGCTACATATAAATCTCTTCCTCCAAATCCCCATGGAGAAAAGTTGTTTTTACATCTAACTGTTCAAGATGGAAATCTTCTACTGCCACTAGACTTAAAATAGTCCTAATTGAATTCATTTTAACAATAAGAGAAAATATTTCATCAAAATCTATACCTTTCTTTTGTGCAAATCCCTTTACAACAAGTCTAGCATTGTATCTCTTTTTGCCGCCATCTTCTTCCTTCAACTTGTAAACCCATTTATTATGCAATTCTCTTTTTCTTGCAGGCAACCGAACCAAATCCCAAGTCTGGTTATTTACCAGGGAATCCATTTCCTCTCTCATGCCTTGCTCCCACTTCTTTTTGGTGTCTACCTGCATTGCCTCTTCATAACATTCTGGTTCACCAAAATCAATCAACAATAAATAATACAATGAAGGAGAGTATCGTTTAGGGGGTCTACTTAACCTGGTATATCTTCTAACAACACTTGCAAGAGTTTGAGGTACCTGCTGCTTCTGTTGTTGTGCATTTTGATTTTCTGGTACCTTTGGAATTTCTTTTTCAGTAAGCTCATCAAGCACCGTGTATTATGGTTTTTGTTTTTCTTGTATCTTTCCCTGCAACAGATCTTTGTACATGACCTTCTTATTGAATATGGCATCTCTACTCCTAATGATTTTGTGATTTTCATAATCCCATAAGCGATAACCAAAATCATTAACATCGTATCCAATAAAGGTACACTTCTTGGATTTTTCCACAAGCTTTGTTCTATTTTCTTTATCAATATGGACAAATGCTTCACAACTGAAAATCTTCAAAAAATAATAGTTTACCTTTTTACATGTCCATGCCTCCTCTGTAATTCTACCATCCAAAGAGATTGAAGGTCCTATGTTTATTAAGTAAACATCAATATCTACAACATTTTCCTAGAACTGTAAGGGCAAACCAACATGCAATCTCATACTCCTTGCACGCTCCATGATTGTCATGTTCATCCTTTCTGACACATCATTTTCTTGCGGTGTTCCTGGAACTGTCTTCTCTCTACGAATCCCATGGTATGAACAATAATCATCAAACTCCTTGCTGTAATATTGACCTCCATTATATGATATGAGACACTTCAACCTTTTTCCCATCTCATTCTCAACCAAAGCTTTCCATTTCTTAAGAGTATCAAAAACATCATATTTTTGTCGAATGCAATAAACCCAAGTTTTTCTAGTTGCATCATCAATAAAAGTAACATAATAACGAGAGCCACCAAGAGATGATACCTGAGCCGGTCCCCATACATATGCATGCATAAGCTCTAACCTTTCACTCTTCTTTTCTTTTCCAACTCTGATAAATATGACTCTCTTCTATTTTCCATCAACACAATGCTCATAGAAATCCAAATCAATTTGTTTAAGATCTGGCAACAAATTTCTTCTGAGAGGTATCTGCATCCCCTTCTCATTCATGTGTCCAAGCCTATGATGCCACAATGTTGTATCCACTCCCATAGAAGCTAAAGAGATAGAAGATTCAATATTACCAGTACATAAATACAATGTACCTACCTTTTCTTCTTTTTCTATCACCAGTGATCCTTTGGTGACCTTCCACACTTTATCTGTAAATATGGATATACAACCTTCACTTTCCAGCCACCTTTTTGAAATTATATTTTTCCTTAGATCTGGAACATGTCTTACCTCTTTCAACAACCATTGGTTTCCATTCCTTTGCTTTATTTTTACCTTTCCCATTCCAACAATTTTGCATGGTGCATAATCACCCAAATGAACCTGTTCAAAATCACCTTGAACATAATCTAGAAAATGTTTCCTATGGGGCATGGCATGAAATGAAGCCCTTGAATCTACTACCCAAGACTCATAAATATTATCTACTGAAAGAATCAAAGAATATTGTAACACATCACCTATTACATTTGCTTCCTGATTTTTCTCCTGATGTCCATCTCTTTGTTTCTTTGGAGCTCTGCAGTCTTTCTTCAGATGTCCTTTCTTTCCACAATTCCACCACTCTATATTTCCAAGTCTGGATTTGTATCTTCCCTTCCTAGAATTCTTGCAGTTCCCTGAGCCCTTTCCTCTATCCTTTTGTATTCCCTTGTTCTCCATGTTTAACGCATTACCTGATGTCTCACTTGTGCTTTTCTGTCGCATTTCCTCACTAAGGATAACACCAACAACATCATCAAATTTTAAAGTGTTTGTACCAGAGACAAAGTTACTTACAACCATGACCAAACTGTTCCATCTTTCTGTAAATGAGCACAAGATTAGAAGAGCCCTGACCTCATCATCAAAGTCCACTTTTACATAATGTAGTTGATTAGTAACCGTATTAAATTCATTTAAATGATCTGCAACAGACCCACCTTCCGACATCTTCATATTAAATAATCGCTTCATTAGAAATACCTTATTGGACGCCGAGGGTTTTTCATACAGTTTATCCAATGCATCCATTAGCTCCTTCGTTGTCTTTTCTTTCGAAATATTGAAATCCACCAACGCTACCAGACTCAGCCGTGTCATTCCTAGTTCCTTTCTGTCAAGAACCTCCCATTCTTCGTCCTTCATGGCCGTTAGCTTCTTTTCTATTCCACCCAATGGTAGGAATAGATCCTTCTGATATAAATAATCTTCCATCTACATCTTCCATAACTGGTAGTTTTAACCGTTAAATTTCTCAACCCTACAATTTCCATCTTCAACCATTACTCCCACTTGAACCAGGAACCCTCTTTTCCTGTGAGTTAACTTTTGCTCTGATACCAGTTGTTAGAAAAATAGGATCGCGGAGAAATAAAATAAAACAAATGCGGAAATAAAACACAAAAGATACATAATACAATAGAGACACAAATATACGTGGCTCACCCAGTGTGGGCTACGTCCACCAGAGAAATTTCCAGGTCCTTCCTTTATTATTATCCAACAAATGAAGGAATACAAACTACACCACACCTGTTATAACTTCCTCTTCTTTCTCTCACAGTCTCCTCTCTCAGAATACAATATTTGCAATGATCCATGGCCACAATACATTTCCCTCATAAAAGAGGGTTGCCTTCTAGGGAAAAAAACCCTAACATAACTTCTACCGTCAGATCTGCGACCTTATGATGAATGGTCTAGATTTACTATGAAATTACAATATACATTTACAAGGAAATTTTTCCTTCGGGGGATTCAACCCTGAACCCTCACTGGGCGCGTGCTTGCCCTCAGACCCCCCAGCTGAGGGGATGGTCCCCTCAGACCCTGCAGGGGAATAACCCCCCTGCACTCCCCCACGTGGAGGAGTGTACATTCTTCCAGGGTGTAAATTCTTTATGGGGTACAAACACGGTTGAAAACAAATATCTCTGAATCAAGAAGATAATCAGGCTCCACAACCAACAACTACAGGGACCGGGCATGGCCGACCACAAAGACCTATGACACCACATAGAAAATCATCCACATGGCCTATAAGGATTTAAATTTCATATTCCTAGGCTTACAATGGTGTATCGAAGTGAAAAATCATAGGGTACCTCCCTAGGAGGTAACAACTGGGTCCAACTGTGGGACACATGCTTTTCTCGGGAGGATGTGAGAACCCCAAAATCTCAACCAATAAGCCTGAAACAATATCACATTTTATTATTATTAAATGCTAGGAAAGTTATCCGAAAAGATCTTTTAAAGACTATGGTTAAGTTTTTAAAGCACGAGTTCATTAACCATTTAGGAATTGAAGAAAGAGGAATAATTAATGATATAACATGGCAACCATAATAAAATATGCAGATTTGAAAATAAGCATAAAGAATCAACAAACCATAACAACAAAGTTGTTACCGGAGTTCGGCAATATTGCCTACGTCTCCGGGCCTTTGTCTCAGTGGGTGAGGCTTTCTTATTTCTCTTCAAAGCTTCAAAAATACATCAAAAAGATGTCAAATGGATTACAAACAGGTTTGGCTGTGTTCTGCTAGACCTCAAGAACCCAACACAACTGACGACACTAATTATAGTGTTACGAATGTGTGCAGGTAAAACTCCTATATACTTCATTAGAGTTTCTTGGGTATGTAATGGAATGTCTAACATTAATTCCATCTTATGAAATCAATGCCATGTGTCACACTGCCATACTTTCCATGTCATGTACGGACTACCATGTGTCACATCAGTACAGGTGCCAACTCAGCGTGAAAGTGTCGAATCTGAGTGACATGTGTCACCTCCTGGTGACGCCACATCAACATGACATCATGATAACGTCATCCTGACGTCACTAGTCATACTACTGACATCAGCGTATACTTTGACCAGTTGAATTTTTGCCTGTTTGGGAATTTGATCAGAACGCGATAACTTTCGCATACGATATCCGTTTGAGGAAAAAATTATATGGACGAAATCAACGCGATGAGATAGACACAATGGTGCTTGTTTCATCCAATTCTGAGAACTTTGATTTTTAGGCCTTCCTGGATCCAATTTGGATCAGAAAGGGAGTAGGACATGAGGTTTTATCCCTTCATAGAAGACAAAAATAGACCAAAACAAAATGCATCTAATCTTGGAGACAAAATTAAAGCAAAAAAGGAAATATCAACAAAAATCTAAATTAAACTAATGCTCACAATAGAGAGCTTATTCATCCTACCTACTCTAATCAAAGAAACAAAACATTTTAAGTAACATCAATTAACCAATGAAAACAACTCATGAATTCATCCTTACCTTGGGATTTATGTTTGTGCTTGGTTGCTAAGAAAAATAATGAAATGTCAAACCTGTAGAAAACATACATCGGAACTTCCTTCATAGCTTGGACCATATATGTGATAGAATCCTCTTCATGTAGAAGAAAATCAAAGAAGCACCATGGTTCACCAGGGCTACTGCAAGCTTCTTCGATCCATAGTCCAACATGGATGATGTACTTGTCAATGTTATCTTCAACATTGCACCACTCATCAACACTACTTGTCGAATTGTCAAGAAAATAGGGCTTTGATGGTGTCTTCAATTGAAACCCACATAGTAAAGATTGTTTCCCTTCCTAGATGTATCTAGTCACATAGATAAACAAATGGTGAGAAAAACCATGAAAACTATAAGAGCATGTGAACCTATGAGTTTTGTCTAGCTACTTCTATGTCTGAGGTTGAAAGCTCATGAAATAATTCTGAAACTGAACATGTTGTGGCCTGCCTACCACTGTGACCCTCAAAATCTCATTGTCAAATGGATCCCTATACACTTGAGAGCTACTTGTTAAGGATATCCATGACCGAATAATTTATGTTGTATCGTGAGCATGGAAGTCCCCTTTCTGCACCTAGAAATGTAGTTGTTCATGTATCATGGAGAAATTTGGTTGCTCATATGGCCAAAACTATGCAATCTCACACTCATTATTCTCTGTATCATAGATGGGATCATCGTCAAAATGATAATATCTTGTATCCCATTTGAATCTATCAACTTGAAGGAATGCATCAATATTTTCAATCTCTGTGCAATTATGTTCCCTACGAAGTGAAGAATATCCCACCAAGTTGTCCCCTTCCGAATTAGTGCAAGATGTATCATGAAAATCAAATGATCGAAAATGAATATAGGTTGTCGGATCTGTACTTTGATTTGGAGGTGGAAGGGTTGTTACACATCAAAATTCCTCAATTTGACAATGTTACATCCTCATTGTCTTAAGTGTCGTAAGTGTTGCACTTTTGTTGCAAGTGTCACATTCTCTTTCATTAAGTATTGCATCACGAATGACACCATGAAAACACTTGATACAACCCCTAAAACATGTTAGAAGAAGAAGCCCCATCATTTGATAGTCGAAACAAATGTTTTTCTTACTCATCTTGGAAACTTTTGGGAAGAGAAACTCTCCCCTATTCATATACAGAGAGTTCTAGCACTCTTTTTCCATCTCACAGGGAACATTGTAGTGCTTTGTTGCCCATTCTAAGGGAGCACTGAGTTGGTTGAGGAAATATTGGAAGAAATCCCATTTTCTTCTGAAGACAACTATGGATGGATCGAGTTGGTTTGGATCGAATTTAACTCCCGGGTTGCATCTAAGGGAGATATCACAACTATTGGATCCATATCCTCAAATAATTCCAAATATACCCAAGGTGGTTGAGCCTCTCAAAGCCTATAAGTGGATGCATTCTCATGGTGAAAAAAGAGGGAAAAAAATCAGCAAAGCATTGTTATTTTGATTGTGGATCTTTTAAGCAAGGGTTGGATGAGGAGGACTTGGAGAGGTTGCTGAAACATAATATGAAGATTGTAAGTTTCCTTGTGAATTTCTCATTAATATACTTGGCATATTTCCTTCTAGTATGTGTTTACATGTGCTCATCTATGTTTGCCTTAATCTTCATAGATCAACTGATTTTGTCTAATCCATTAGAGTAGGAGATAGTCATTTGTTTCTTGTTGTCCATTGCAGGTACTGTCTGGAACTCGTGGATTGGAGAAGCTTGGAAAAACGTTGTAAGTGAGGTACATCATACTTCCCCTCCTTCTCTCTTTTTCAATGGATAAAATGAATCTATAAGAATGGTGGTGTCCAAAGGTAGTTTTCTGTCTTGGTAGAGGGGTTTGTACTCCAAGGGAAAGTTCACCTGTCCACAGGGGAATATTTCCGTAACAAAAATTGGTGACTCCACTAGGGATCAAATTTTCAGTTTGTTCTTTACTTGGTTCGCCGATGACCTTTGCATATCCTTAGATCCCATTTGTTGATTTAATCTATCCTTACATATTTTTGTCTTTGCTAAGTTGTCTCATAGAGCCTCTTACTGAATTTTGCTCAGTTACTGAGCTTTCTAAGTTTTTATCAAATTTTCCTTAGAACTACTGCCCTTCTACAGTTTAATTTAGAGCGTTGTTTCTTAATCAATGCTCTCCCAGAGTCTACCAGGGAGCGTTGTGGTGCACTGGTGCTTTGAAACCTATCCCAATGTGTTCAGAGCATATCAATTAGTCAAAAATGACTATTTAGTTACATAAAATAGACTTGGGCTCATCTGAGCATGACCTCCATCGATAGTGGCCCTAAGCTCCCTAGAGCTCTTGAAATTTCAAGGTAGAAAAACCTACAAAATAAGTCTCCAAAAGGCATTTAAAATAGTGCCAATGGATTTAGAACATCCAAAAATCCCTAGCTGGGATTTTTTGGCACCTCATTTGGCCAAAAACTGAAGAAGATAGGCCTCCCGCCATTTTCCTCCTTCAAGCTTGTTGTCTCTGGTTTGCCAAATCGCACCTCCTGTGTGAGTAACCTAGCTTCTAGGCGTTTCCTGTGACTAAAACCAACACATGCGTGCATTCCAAAATTGGTGCCAAAATGTCGCACCGTTAGCGGATCTTGAGCCCCCAAAATCGGAGGTGTTTGGCGCATGGGGGCCATATGGCCACTTCCTAGCACATAAAAGGCTACTTTTCATGATTGAACGAGGACGTGCCAAGTGTCAGGTGCATGTGGGGTTAACCCTCCATGGTTGACAAGTGTCCATGTACCAAAAATGACCGTTGAAAACCCCGCACGAATCCTTAGAGTGGTCACATGGGAGGCATATTAAACCAGGGGCTGGGGCTAAGCCCCAGCCTGGACTTGCGCCCAAAAAGAAATATAAACAAACTTTAAATATATGTACACACATATATGGTTAAGAACCAAATGTGCGGCGCGTTGGCCGAGCGATCTTTGTTAAAGCTTTGCATGGTGTGTGGAGGTTCGGGGTTCGAATCCCATGAACTCCATAAACTTTTACACAAACCAAAACAATAACACGGTGCCACGTGTCAGCCCACGGCTGGGCCATGTGGCACCAATCTATTAGTCAACTCACATGCCACGTGTCGAAACACGATTCGCCCACATCTACCACTCAGCTGTCCAATCAACACTTGCCACATCATACACAACCACATCAGCGTATGGTCATGCCACGTCAGTTGTACGACCCCTGCCACATCAGCTGTACGGACTGTATAGTCAGCAATTGTTTTTGCCTGTTTGGAAAATCAAACAGAACGCGATATCTCACTCATCCGATGTCCGTTTGACCCCGTTCGAAGTGCGTTGGGTTTGTGACGATGAGGCCTACGCACCCGTTCGTTTTGAGGTGATTATTCTCCGTTCGTTTTAAAATTTTGACCCCTGGTCCAGATTCTGATCACGCCTTCCCACTGAAAGGATTTTGGACCCACAAAAGCTGATGATTATCTTCTTGAGCTTCAATACTCTTCTACTTCCAAGTTCTATCAACTGATTCTACTTGAATTTTTTTTTTGGCAATCACGTGGGTACCTTGACATGCCTTGCACTGTAACTGGCTATGTCCCTCAACCATTGTTCTCTCGCTGTTGCTGACCTACTATTCTTTTTGTGCTTGGAAGACTAACAAACTTCCCACTGAGAATCACGTCCCTCTTGTGAACTCTTTGGCGTCAACACAATCCGCTCTACAATGGCTGCAAAAAGTTTTCCCGCGACATCTTTTCACAAACCAAGAAAAACCATCAATCTTGAAAACAAACTTGATACAAGACTGAAAATGATGCCAACAAAGTCTTTTTGTTTTTCAAACAAACATTCACATCGTGTACTTCATCAAAGTACACGACGTTTTCTGGCATCTTGGTGTACTCAATATTGACTTACAAGCCAACAAACACCATCAACTAAACATAAGTCGAAAAACATGATCGACACAACATAGTCGTCAATTTTTTTTTGACACAAGTCGAGACTCATTTGAAACATATCAACCTTCCCAAAATGACAAGTCGACATTCATGATACACAACCATGTCACAATCATGAGTCACTCATAGTGAAACTATCATCAAGTTCACTGTTTACACATACAAAATCACATGCATGTGCATAGCTCTTCAACTCTCTTTCAAGTACAAAAATAAGTACATAAACCCAAAAACATGTGGGTACATAAGAGCTGAAATGAAAAGCTAAATGGCTGCAATAAGTGAGTATCATACCCCTCTTTTATATCCTCCTGGCGAAGTTGTGCAACAAAAAGAATGCCTTCAAAGGAATGCATTCACATGCAAACATGCATCTTACAAGTTATGATAAGCTTCTACAACTTGTCATGCTTTCAACATAAATGAATACATAAGGATGAAATGTGCATCTACAACAGAAAAATGCAAGCCTTACTTGCTCAAGAAATCTAACCATTTCTTACCAAGCCAATTCAATGCTGACTTTTTCTGCTAAAAATCGTCTTCTTGTGAATCATCTTGACTCACATCGATGATGGAATCTCCTCTTCCATTCTTTCCAGTCTCTTTATCCATTTTCTTCTCATGATGTGGATGAGTGGTTGGATGCAATGTCCAACATTGGTCAATGAGATGACCTCTCTTCTGGAAATGAGTGCAAATATTTTGCATCCTCTTTTCAAGTTGCCTTTGCTTGGAAAGTTTTCTGAATGTGGTCAATCTTTTCCAACATCTTGAAACATGATGGTTATCTAAACCACAATATGTACATGGACTTTTTCTGCTATTTTTACATGCAAATTTATCATGCTTAACATAATCAAAAGCAACCAAATTATAGGCCGAAATATACCTTGAACATTCACCTTTATCGCCTTCTTGAGGAGGTGAATTTGAAGAGTTACTAGCTCTCTTTTGAAGACCAAAAAATCTGTTCTTGTCCTCATGGCTGTCACAACTCTTTTGTTTCACACATTTTCATTCATCTTGAACACATACTTTGCATGCTTGAGGGATTGAACTTGCAACAAAAGTTTTGAATATTCACCTTTATCGCCTTCTTGAGGAGGTGAATTTGAAGAGTTACCAGCTCTCCTTTGAAGACCAACAAAAATTTTCTTGTCCTCATGACTGTCACAACTCTCTTGTTTCATACATTTGCATTCATCTTGAACACAAACTTTGCATGCTTGAGGGATTGAACTTGCAACAAAAGTTCTTGAATATTCACCTTTATCGCCTTCTTGAGGAGGTGAATTTGAAGAGTTACCAAATCTCCTTTGAAGACCAAAAAAAATGTTCTTGTCCTCATGGCTGTCACAACTCTCTTGTTTCATACATTTTCATTCATCTTGAACACAAACTTTGCATGCTTGAGGGATTGAACTTGCAACAAAAGTTGTTCTTGGAACGATTTTCCTTGTCTCCTCAGCTTTGGAATTTGCTCCATCTTTCTATTCATATCCAAGACCCCTATACTTGGGCCTCCCCTCAACAACAATAGGCTCAACAATGCCTTGTGCATGCTTGCCTAACCCTTTACCTTCATAACCCATTTTTAACAATAACTTGGACCCTATTCCTCTAGTGTGATTTTCAAAAACACCAAAGCATTCATCTTGAGAGGAATTTGAAGATAAACTAACATTACATACTGCATGTTCATGCATGTAATTGGTAAGGGTTTCATTTGCCTCATGGAGTTGAGTCTCCATCTCATGAAACTTTTCAAGAAGCTGGTGCTTCTCCTCCTTCATGGCCAACAACTGCTCTTGAAGGACAATGCTCTCCTTTCTATCTTCCCACAACTCTTGTACCGTATCTCTCATGATTACAAACTCCTTCAACATCTCTTTGTCAAAGAACTTGGCTAATGAAGATGTATGAGAACTCTTACTGTTTGAAGCTTCCTCCATCCTTGCAAAGATATCAAACTTCAACACAAACTTGCACAATGATACCAACAACTAAATCTCTAGCTATCAATGGCAATCACATGAGAAAAATTATGCTTTGATACCACCTATGATCTGAAAATGATAAAGACTTGTATTCTTGAAAATATTTGCAAGTTTTAATTCATGTGTTCAAATGCAAATGGATCAATTTTGCAAACACAATTTTTATAGAAATTACACATTCAATATGCATATAAACAACAAAAAATAACAGTGAACAGAAAACACATAACACAACAAATGATAAAGGAGTTCACCCCTCTCTTGGGCTACATCTCCTGGTCCAGCTTCCAATGGATCTTTTGTATTATTTGCTGAAAGTGCTAAAATATGTGCTTTACAATGCTCAAAATGCCAAATAGATGGCTCCAATGGCTTCAGAACGTCCAAAAACCCCTAGCTGGGCTTTTTCAGCACCTCGTTTGACCAAAAATTGAAGAAGATAGGCTTCCTGGAAGTTCCCCTTCAAACTTGTTGTCTCTGGATCGCCAAAATGCAACTCTTGCTCCTCAACCTAGCCCCCACGCGCATATATGTGTTAAAACCCACCACCGTGCACAACCACACAAATGGTGCGAACTGTAGGACGATTACGCGCTAGCCCCTAACCGCCAAGTTCGTGGGCACATGGGCCACCACATGACTTCGCGCGCATATAAAAGGGGCCAAGTCCCAAATCAAATGATAAAGTGACAAGTGTCGGCGCGGTTTTATAATCGTTGGTAATACAACTCCCGCGCAATACATTGACCACCGGTCATATGTGTATGGACCACCGGTTATATGTGTTATGGCCCACCGGTTATATGTGTTATGGCTCCATTTGAAATACGTGAGCGGGTAGTCACATGATATATATACATATGGACGGGGGCTGGGGCTTAGCACCAGCCCTATCCGCGCCCATTCCAAAACACATTGAAATTCAAATGTAAACAAAACCATATAGTGGTAAGAACCACTACAGTGGTGCGCCGGTTGGGCGGCTCTTCCCAAGGCCATACCCCTGCCCGGAGGTCACGGGGTCGATTCCTGTCGACTACACAAGTTTTAACCAATGTTTAGGTGACACATGGCAACCATTGATTGGGCCACGTGTCGCCATCCCATTCACCACAAACAAGCCATGTGTCATACACCGACTCATCCACATGACTGCCAACCACACCTGCCACGTGTCATATGGCCCTGCCACGTCAACATCCGTACGGACAGTATAATCAACACATTTTTTTTGCCTTTTTGTCGTTTTGAACAGAATGCGATATCTCTCTCATCCGATGTCCATTTGAACCCAAACGAGTTGCGTTGGGTTCATGACAATGAGGCCTACACTCCCATTTGATTTGAAGCGATTCCGAGCACTTTGAATTTTGAGCAAAATTTGATCCCCTGGATCACACCTCCCCATTGGAAAGCTTTTGGACCTCCAAAAGACTATTCTCAGTCTATTTGAAGATGAGGGTAAAGTTCCCTCACCTTTCCAACCTCAATCCACTTGACTTTGCTTGGATTTGTGCCTTTTAGACCAACTCGAAGATACTCCACATTTCCTCGTTTTGAAGTTCTCATTCTCCTGTCAAGGATTGTGTCTTCATGCAGTTCTGTAAGATATTCTGGGGAGAAATCATCTATAGAAGGAATTTGAACATGTTCTCCTTGATAATCAATCAAAGGAGGCTCATACAATTTCAAATTCTCAACATTAACAACTGCATACATTTGCATATAAGGAGGCAAATCTAAACAGAAGGCATTGTTACCAATCTTGTCAAGAATCTTAAAAGGACCATATCAAATTGGTTTCAGTTTTTTACCTTCTCCTTTAAGCCTCTCTTTACTAATGTAAAGCCAAACTTCATCTCCAACTTGGAAACTGTGATCAACACGATGCTTGTCATGTCTCATCTTGTACTTGGCTTGACTCTTTTCCAACTGCTCTTGTACCATTTGATGTATCGACTGAATTTGTTCAATGAACTTTTCTGCCCTATCAATGTCATATTGACCATCAATAGCAATATCCTTCCCAAAGATAAAATCTAAAGGAGATTTGGGCAAATATAAAAAACATGCTTCAAATGGCGATGTTTGAGTTGAAGAGTGCTTAGCTTGATTGTAAGCATGCTGAATGTAGTGTAAATGCTCATCCCAAAGTTTAGGATGCTTGCTGCAATAACCACGAAGAAGATGTACCACTGTTCTATTTACCACTTCTGTCTGACCATCGGT